>JAJGOT010000794.1:147500-251461 GCA_022457155.1 Cladopsammia gracilis
GCCGGACATTGTCCGTTGACCGGCCGTTATTTCCACCCCTGTCTGGCCATCAGTTGGTCTTTGCAATGGTTCAACAGGATCAGTTGTAGATATTATCTATGAGCCCAATACACAGCCTCCACCATTGCCTCTTGCAGTTATAGTGAAATTTGACTCATTCTCAGGTCCATCTTTTGCAGATAATAAGCCTTCATGTGTTCCTATTCCACCTATAACAGCCACAGTTCAATGTGGCAGTGTAGTGCATGAACGGCAACAGCTACCTTTAACACTTGCTTGGGCGTTGACAATTCATAAAAGTCAGGGTATGACTTTGAATAAAGCTTGGGTTGATATTGGCAAAAAAGAAACCACATTAGGAATTACATATGTTGCCCATAAGTAGAGTACGCAACATCTCTTCATTAGTCATTGAGCCTATGACATTTGAGAGACTACAGAAAATCAAGAATTCAGAATTGTTGAAATATAGGCTGAAAGAAGAACAAAGGCTTTAACAATTGTCTGACAAAACAGTTTTAAACTACTCTAAAATTGTTTGATATGACCAAAATGCACTTAGGTTGATTATTGGTTTCTTATGTTTACTATGTTTTACCTCACTAGGGTTGCTACAGAATGAGTAAAAGATCAAAATCAAGTAAGTAATAAAACAAACAAGTACTACAACTATATGTCCTTTTTCTGTATTTCTATCTTACAGTAAATAAGCAACCATTTTTATTTTCTACCAAAAGCTGCAGCTGCTTCAATTCAGAAACAACACACGCCCACCACACAAAGGAAAAGTAAGTACAACAAAATAACATACTGGTACAGTAGAAGCTCTATGAGTGACCTACTCTAATAACGACCAACAATTTGAATTGCAGTGTGAATTGTCACTTAAACTTTGTAATGAAAAGCTCTCGTAAGTGACAACCTTAGGGGCTTCCGGGCGACCAGCTCCTTTAGCAACCACTTTTGAGGTTTACCAACTAGTGACAAGCAGAAGCTACTACAGCTGTATTTCAAAACATCATCTCACGCTGTTTAAGCTAAAAAATAGCCATATTATACTAGCACAAGTTATTTGTTGCCACCGTAATGGACGTCAAAACCTTTGTAATTATGTCTATGAGACCAACTTCTAGTGTTTGTGATTCTGTTCGACTAGCAGAGCACTTTCTTGCAAGCACCAGCTTCGTTAACCATTTTCAATCCCCGACGTTGTCGCCTTCACTGTAGTTGAATGAAACATGAATATTAATAACCATAAAAATTTAATATGGTAAAAGCAGTGTATAAGGAAATGCTTTATTAGTAACATACATTTCACATTTACTGAATGCGTTAAATGATGTTAAAAGTATTATTTTGCATCATCAGATAACAATCCATCAATCATCAACCCTAAAGACTTATCAGATGAAGCTGTGGCTGGTTCCTCAAACCCTCAAGACTTATCAGATGAAGCTGTGGCTAGTTCCTCACAAACACCTCCCAGCAGCCACGCTGATCACAGCACCCTCATTCACACTCCTACTAAACAAGAAGAAAGTAAGTAGTAAAGCCAAAGAACTGAAATAAGTTGAACATACAGGTAGAATAAATTTTTCCTCTTTAAACAGTTGGCAACTGGAATTTTCATATTATGGAATGACTATAAGATTCTCCTGATAATGCAGATTCTTGCTATTACGGACAGCAACTTGTTATTCTAAAGGTGCCTACTGCAATATGAGTCAACTTTAAACAATATCCTAGACATTACAATCGTTCTTTTCTTATTTTTTTTCTAGATTCACCTTTGATTTGCTATCTGCATAATTTGTCCCCCATGAAGAGGAGCCAAGCAAACAACGACTATTTCGATGCCACTCTTCAACTAAAAGACAAATCAGTGAGGGCTGTGTGTTTTTCGCCAGATAAACATTCCTCCATGAAGTCCAAGTTAGAATCCACATCACCTATCAAAATAAGTAACTATAACATAAAACGCAACAGATACACCGATCAAGACGAACTGCACATCAATAAAAGAACCAAACTATCAGACCCTAATAAAACTGACATCACATTCGACTTCACCGAGATCACAAAAGAAGAGCAGGAAGACACGGAGTCCACACACAGCATACAAGAAATTATGGCAAATGAGAATGCTAAAAGCAAAGTAAACATCACTGGGCGAGTCACAGAAATTGAACTTCCAACCACCATAACATCAAATGGCAAGACTTTGACGAAACAAGAATGCACACTCACCGACGAAACAGGATCCATGAGATTAGTGCTTTGGGAAGAAGACACTAAAAGAATACAGTCAGGAAACACCTACAAGTTCTGTAAGGCAATTGTCAAGAGCTACCAACAACAGAAGTGCATAACACTTAATAAGCAGACATCTATCGAATCGTCAACTACTCAAGTACATAGAAAAGATGCAATCACAAAGGACAACTCTCAGAACACAGTCACATGCCCAGCTGAAGCAGTCGAAAGGCTCACCACTTATCTGTCCTGTACCAAATGCAATTCCTCCTTGCCTTCGAATGATAGCGGCAAGATAATTAGGTGTTCCAATTGTGGCATGGCAAAACTAAAAACAAAGTGCAAAAACAGAGCTCTTGCAAAAGTACTGTTTGTCACAGCTGATCAAAAAGACGTAACACTGACCATCTTTGATGACAAGCTTTCAGTGCTGTATGCAATTTACAAAAAGCAGTCAGGTCAAGACAAAGAGTTTAGCCAGCTGACAGAAGAAGACCTGACAGAGATGCTTCTAAGTGTGAATGCAACCATAACCTACACTCACAACAACCGAGTTCTAGCAATCTCCTAAACTGTCCATCGTGTCCATTATACACTGAACAAAACATTGAAACAATGCAGATCTTAACTTGCCAATGTTTATTACACTTTTGAAAAGCGTTAGTTTCAGTTACAATCAGAGATTATGAACTTTAACCCCAAAGAATCATTTGTCTAGTGCTTCTGCAATGCAGATGGACATTACTTAACATAACCTTGTATGTTCAGTTTACATATTGTTGTTCTTGTTTTTATTGTTCATTTTATACTAGTGGACCATTAGAATGTGGAGAGACTACCCCTATTTCTAATCGCCAATCACTTATATATCGTTCTGTTACAATAGTTCTAAATTTTTGTTAGGATTATATTGGTTTGTACACATGTTCATGCTAAAACGTTTGTCTTGAAGTAAAGTTTATTCAGTTGCGTTGAACTTTAACTTATTATGTTCATTTACATTTGAAGCGGTGCCTGGAAAAAAGCCCTAAGTGACTTATAAAAAACTGCCAGATTCTCCTTCTAAATTGTCTTGTATTCTCTTTGAAACACAGGGAGAATTTGACATTAGATCAAAAGTCACTTACGGCCTTATTCCACGCACCCCTTCATTTTATGCATTTCTTTTACTCAAATCACCTAATAAAACCAATTCAGATTCCTTTTCATTCAGCCAGTGCCAACTATCACACCTCCTGGGTACATTTGTCGGTTAGTCATACCTTCCTGCCTAAATCCTAGAATTACCTCAGTACTAAATTGTATTGTTGAAAATTAACCTGTGTTTTGCTTGTACTGATTTCTCGGTCCGGTTATTCAAAGCACTAACCGGTTTTAACCCACTTTTGAGCAATTAGATCCTGGCAACTAGATAGAAGAAACATTTGTAGCCTGACAACCCCTTTCCCATGCAATTAAAAGTTGCTGCAGACCAGCAGCCCTCATGATATCTAGAACGCAACATAGATTTCAAACCATTGCGTAACATGCTTCAACTGCTGGAAAAGAGGCTGCACAACAAATAGTGGTCTGATTTCAATCTCAATCCCTTTCGCCATACATTACACGTCAGCATTCCCTACCAATAGGTATACTAGTTATATGCCAGGATTACATAATGTAAGACTAATGAAGTTACTAACTGAAAGGACACGTGTGTGTATGCAACTGCGACAAGTCGAACTAGAACTGATATATTGATGTAGTCGAATTGTTACGAGAATTGTGATTAAAGCAAATATCATTGGATCTATTGTAGCCTGTTTCAGGTACATCGAACCTTTAGCAGAATTGAAAGGTCGAGAAATGACACAAGTTATGCAGGCAAATCACAGTCAATAGTCAATATTGAATACCTTGAAAACGAAAGTATTTTAAGCATGTTTCTACTCACAATTCAAGCAATATATAAGACGTGTTCTTCTGAGGTTGTCTGGTTCCAGTTCGATTTAACAACACTCTGGTGGTTTTGATATTGATTTCACGCTGCAAAGTACAGATTGTTGGAAATATAATTGAAAATGACTTTTGTAGCAAGTTAACACAGCAAGACCCAGCTGGAATTGAAGTCAAAAGTTACCTTTCTGCGATCGATCGTACTGTTCTCATTTCTTCTGCATGTATGGTTCAGCTGGCTTCATGCACATCTGCAAACAGAACAATGCACTTGGTTAAACCTCGGTGTGCTCGCTATGCATTCTGGGTTTCGCAGGTCAAATTCGCGCGGAACCATAACGGTCTCCTATAATAAAACCATTTATAAGTCTCCGGCGAGGAACAAATCCGAACACAAAACTTTGCTGACCGCTTGTTGACATGGCCAAACTCACAAAAATATACTTGTTTCCTCGCTCAAGACTCTTCACGGCTTGCAAAGTTGGGCAGAGTCGTTAAGCACACACCGACGCGACATCGATGGTCACTCGTTCAAGCTTCAGGCTCGGTTCGTTGAACAATCAAAGGGCTCTTAAAGCCATCTCGTTAATGCGAGAGAATGTAAGGTTAATAAACAACAACAACAACAACAAGAATTGGAAAAGTTGGGTGCCTTTGATAGGTAAATGTAGTAAAGACGTGATAGGTAATATGTGTAAAGCTGCTAAATGGTTTATTGAAGTTGAAAGATTGAAAATACCTGTAGGTCTAATCGTAGAGTTAGACATTGCAGTCATAGAGGACTTAAGGGCTCTTTTACGAGCCACCAAATCAATAAAAGTCATGAGCAACAAAATAATCACGAGTATGAATGTAAATAATTTTCATGTTAATTTAGCGTATTTGTTCAAAATAGTCTTCATTTTACAGCTGAGGGGAAACTTCAACTTGATTATATTAAGCGAATAAGCCGAGGCCAATTGGGTTGCTACGGGGGGAAATTATGAGTAGGGATGGGGGTGGCAAAACTACTTAGATTCAATCTATCTTTAGAGAGCCCTTTTACTTTGTTAATTTTCTTTGTTTTGTATCAGTCACAGTATTTTAGAAGCAATGACTTGTATGGCATTACAATGGCGATTTTCTTATCAATCGAAATTTGGGAAAGATGTTCGAAGGTTAAAAAATATTTACTATCTTTATTTATTGATATTTAAACAAAACTAAAACATATTGCAACGATTTTCATTTGGGATTAAAATTGATTTACTAGCAATGTTTTTAAACAGCCAATTAATATGTGCAGTGTATATGTGGATGTATGAGACAAAACAAGAACTTTGTGCATGTGAATAAGTTCAGTAAAAAGACTTCAGTAAAAAAGGAATGTTTTATCTAAATACTTCACTAAGGTAGACTATTGTAAAAAAGGCAAATGAAAATATTTTACTTGTCGCTTTTTCCGTCAACTAAAAAATTGTGTACCTTCGGGCAGAATGGTGTCTCTTGTAGGAATAGAGCTGGCGATTAGATTTCGTTTCCTTTTATAGCCGAAGCTGTTTTCAAAACATCTCGGCTTAAAGAAGCCTTGGTAAAAACGACAAGCGACGTGGCCCCGAAAATTGCCGACATGAGACGTTCTGAACAGCGAGAAACGGCTCGATTCCGCTTCAAAAATACGACAAATTACGACAGCGACTTTAGAAGGTTGTGCAATTTACCAATAAAAATTAAACATTATTGACCATATCGTTCATATCAACACCCGACGGCCAACGGTCTGTTTTACATGTAACGATCAATTTGTTATTGAAACGTCTACCAACCTCGTTCCCAAGGCCCCTATCTTCCTCTCTCTTGGATCGGACGTGCAGTTAGAGTACACCCTAGACTCCCGGTAAACACATACATATCCGTGACCTTTGATTTTTGATTTTTTTGGCGCAAATTGGTTTTAACAAGCTTAATAATTTTCCTTCGAGCATTTTTATTTTAAAAAGAGACTTTTCTTTTGATCTTGATGAAAAATTGCACTTTATCAAATAAAGACAAATAAGTGACAGGTCACGCGTGTGGTTTCCGTTCGAATTACACGCACCGGCTCCCCCGACGGTGTCAATTTGCGCGAGGGCAAAAGTAACGACCCTCCCCTCGGGTGAATGTCATTTTGTCTCTGTGACGCGGTCGCTAAGCTTTAGTATTCGAATTTCGTGGTACAGCCGTTTGGATCGCGGACAATGGCGAAGCGAAGATGGCCAGAATCGCTCCAAAACGGAGCCCTTTTAGAGACCGTGAAAGGGAATTTGGAAGCTAGCACGAATCGCACGGGTAGACATTTAACCTGTGGCCTCACTGGTGGCAATTCGGGGAGCTTGAGTTGAATTGTTTAGAATTTATTGGCTTTCGCGTGGCGAGGGTTCGCTCAGAGGTCTCCAGCCTTCCCTTCTTTTATAGTGGATAGTGGGGCGAGTGACAAAAGTTGTAAAAATGCATTTAAACCGGTCAGGATACATCAAGAGACAATAAAGTAAAGGTGAGAAGACTTTAGTGTGTAATATTTTCGATTTTTCTATCGCTTATCAATTCCGTGACAAATCGTATTATTACCTAGTATATTTCATTACTGTGTACTGGCTTCGAGTCACTCACATCACGATTGGTCTGCCTGTGGGATCATCCAATTTAAATCTTTTTTTGTGTGCCACAACGCATCGGATAAATGTTTACGCTTATCCGCGTTTGTAGATCTTTATATATATAAGATATAAACACTAAGAATTTTACGGAGATTTTAAAGAAGAAAAGAACTGATCCATGACCTATGGTCGCTACAATGTCTGTCATTGATCGATCAGATTCCGTTCACGCATATTCATTGCTATTTTAAGACTTAAATTCAGTCAGGACGTCAAGACAAAAAAGTGCATATCCTTAGAATTCCTCTATTCGTCAAAGAAAGAATTGAGCAAATATATATTTTTCCAACCTTAATTTCATTTTTAAGACAGTTTTGAGATTCGCTCTTTCCTGTTCTTTATAATCTTCCGGAAACCGGACATTCCACAAAGATAACAAGTATCGCAGAACATTCATAATCCATCGGACAAAATTATCAACAAAAGCCAGAGAAACTTTTGATAACTCAGACGTCAGATGTGGGTGGGCTGAAATATCTGTTTTCCGCTTAGTTGTCAATGCTTGTTAAAGGAAATATTTCACGCAGTTGTGTATGTTGTTATCGATATCGATATGAAATGTTTTGGAAAGTGAAGCGGACATTGATTTTTCTTTTGTGGAGAGTTGAAAAAGAAATGGCTGCATAAGTTAATGTTATACATGAATGGGTTATTTGCGAATATATAGTAGTTCTGTCTTTTTTTATTCGAAAGTCGAGAGCTTTCTATTTCCGGTATCATGTGTTTAATAACTATTAGAGATTAAATGGGTCTGCTTTAAACCTCAAAATATAGTGTTGACAGTGTCTTCTTGACGACCCCCGGGGTCACGACCGCAGTAAAATTTCGTAAAATATTCTATTAAGATCCAAGTCTTATGCGATAGTCATATATTGAAATAGTGGGATCTTGCAATTGTTTTTTAATAGCTCCTCAGAGTTTATTCCGCGTGTAAGTGTAATGTGTTTCTCGGAGCTAGGCAGTATCTCCATTACATCCGGTTTGAAATATTTGAATCTCCAGCATAATAGCTGTACACTCTTTATCAAGTTTCCCGGAAAGTGACATCATGAAACTTAGCGCCCCAATTTCTCAAATTATAAAATTTGTACTAAAGTAATCAAACATGCGGGATTCCTGACCGCAGTATTTTTCAAAACCTTTTTCTGATCTGCCGGAGATACAGGCAAAGGTTGTCCGTCGTTGCATTATTATGCAGTATTACTTTATTTTGTATTAAATTTTCCACCGCAGAAATATACTCGCGCAGAAAAAATTACTTGTTTTAATGATGTATATCGGCTTAACAAGAACTTTTCAACAGTGAATATATTGCTATCATAACTCCGAGGCGACCGGCACAACAGTCATCTGTATTCCCGATTCAACTCCACACACGTCCTCAAAAGAACCAGAGACTGTTATCATAATACTGATACATATTTACAACAACGTACAATAATTCACTCACTAGTTTTCTCGTTGTTTATGCTCATATTGGCGCCAGAACAGCAACCATATAACTAGGAGAACTATAAAAACCTCCGGTCAGGAAGTGAAATTGTTTAATACCGATGCCTTGGATTTTATTTATACTTGACCAGAAATCCGCAAACATTTCCTCCCAGCAGAAATTTAAGGTGTCCCGACGCGCAAAAATTTCCTCCCGCAAAACAAATTCAGTCAAAATTTCCTTGTGCACGGTAGCTAAACTAATAAAACTATGACGTCTTTCCCATACTATTGCATACAAACGCAAAGTTCATGCTATTTTGCTCTGCCATATCGCTCATATTAAAACACAAACTTTCCCGTCCAATAACGTCTCCATTCGTAAAAATAGACCGTGAAATTCTCAAACTACGTTTCCCAAGAAAACGTATTTGACCTATTTTTACCATTCTCGAAAGCAGCTTGAATGGCTTTACGACAAATGATTGAAAATTTTAAATATTGATACGTAACGTGAGATATCGAAACTAAGAATTTTAATATCTTTGCAGTGACGTAATGTGAAATATGACAAGTTCATGACAAGTTCTGACATCCCAATACCCTAGGGAAATTAACAATAGGACCGGGGGTGTTCCTCAAATTTTTTAGTGACGGTATGTGAAGCCCTTCTTGAAATCCTAACCGCTTTAACCAACCATATCCTCAATGCCCTAATATAGCTTCTATGAAGAAGAAAGAAGAAACTCCCCCCCCCCCCCGGACAAAAGTCCACAAAAATTTGTTAACAGCTTTTGCCCCTTTTTTCGTGGTAATTTCGAAATCTCGCTTAATGAGCAAGCGCATTAACGAGATAAAAATGGTATCTTTTAGAGGTAAAATTCTGGTTGATAACGGCCACTTTGATATCTTTCAGGGTATCACTTTTTTTCCTGACGAGCACCTCCGCTTGACGACTTATAGGAGTCCCGCCCCCCCCCCCCCCCCCCCCCCTCCGGGAGCAGAATATTCTTACCAATTTTTCTTTTCACGATATTTTCGGTTGTCACTCGCTAAGCGACTTAAAAGGCAGAGCAAAATAGCATGTTCTTTTGAGAACAAGTCATATCTAGAATATTTGATGTCACTTTTAACGTGATTAGTAATAAGAGTGGTGTTAATTAGCTCCACGCAGCTATCAAATGTACTGAATAGGACAGCCTCTGACTAAGTTAAATTTCCCATATGACTAAAAAAAAAAATTGCCGGATCGACCCCTTTCATAAAATAGAAGTCCGTATAAAGGTGAATATTTTAAGTTCGTTTACCTACAGGTTGCAACTAATTTGATTGAACCTGCACTTGGCACCGGTAGCATACGTGTTGTAGTATTGGCTGACCCGTGTACTTTCGCTTTTGTGCTATTTTAAAACAATTAATAATTGCTATTACAGTTTCATTATGTAACAGTACGCAAAAGACGCAAAAATTTAAGCCATTGAAGGCTTGCCGCAATTCCATTCAACCGTCATCATTATAAGCCAAAAAATCAACACAACTATGACATGTTTACCATACTATTGCACAATCAAACCGCTTGGCCAATCATAATGCAGAACGTAGCTAATACAGGAAATCGCCTGCTGCTGAGTTGACCTCTGATACGCTTGGTTAATTGCACGCTTACTTGTAACTCTAAAAT
The DNA here is from genome assembly GCA_022457155.1 of Cladopsammia gracilis. Taxonomy (NCBI): domain Eukaryota; kingdom Metazoa; phylum Cnidaria; class Anthozoa; order Scleractinia; family Dendrophylliidae; genus Cladopsammia; species Cladopsammia gracilis. Next base: position 157,476 of record JAJGOT010000794.1, read on the forward strand.
TTTCTTTCCACCAGTGATCGAGTGCATTGTTATTTAGAAGTTGCTGAAACCAATTCTGTGGTCGTGGAAATACCCAAGCCCTCCTTGGCGACGAGCAAGTTCGTGGCAAGCTCCTAAATGTAAATAAAACGCCGACAAACCTTGAAGATAGCGTAGTTGAAGGCGTCTTCTTCGGTGTCTTCTCGCAAAAAAAAAAAGCCGGATTGTTATATTTATCAAATGATAAGCAGGAGAATGACTGAAATTAAACTTACAAGATCTCGATTCGTGTCATCCATGTCGATCTGTACGTTTTCGCGCGTAAACTGCAGTGTCAGTGAACTCATATCTTATTATATTTTACCCTGGGGAGTCTTTTACTGTGTAACCGCATCCCCAAGGGTAAGATGAAACCTGAGATAAACCGAACCCAAGCCATTAACCCTTGGGAAGGCCCCAAACCCAAGGTGTGTGTAACCACAACTCAATAGAAAAAAACGCAAAGTTCATGCTATTTTGCTCTGCCATACCGCTCATATTAACACACAAACTTTCCTGTCCCATTTAACTTTCTTATAACCTCTCCATTAGTAAAATACACCGTGAAATTCTCAAACTACGTTTCCCAAGAAAACGCATTTAACCTATTTTTACCCTTTTAAAGTAGCTATAATGGCTTTACGACAAATGATTGAAACTGATAGGTAACGTGAGATATCGAAATTTAAGAAGAACTAATACCTTTGCGGTAACGTAATGTGAGATATGACAAGTTCATCACAAGTTCTGACATCCCAATACCCTAGGGAAATTAACAATAGGTCCGGGGGTGCTCCCCAAACATTTTAGTGGCAGTATGTGACGCCCTTCTTGAAATCCTAACCGCTTTAACCAACCATATCCTCAATGCCCTAATATAGCTTCTATAAAGAAGGAACAAGAAACCCCCCCGGACAAAAGTCCACAAAATTTTGTTAACAACTTTTGTCCCTTTTTTTAGTACTCGACTTCGAAATCTCGCTTAATGCGCAAGCGCATTAACGAGATAAAAAGGGCCCAATTAAGTCTTCCTGAACTTAATGATGTCCCAGACACTTTGCAAACAGTGGAAACTAAATTTATTGCCGTTATTTGGCATCAAATGTCGTGATTCTACCGCACGAATCGCTCAGCTCAGTCGAACGACCTCCACACAGGACCAGAATCGTTCGAAGGAGGGAAAGAGAGAGCATGCGCGTAGATTTCAAATGTCAGCACCAGTGCTACGCGGTTTCTTATGTGGTGTCATGCAATTGTGTAACGCAAACAAACTGAAATTCATTCAGACATTTTACACAATTAAAATCAAGTAAAATCATTTTTTAATTTACCTGCATACATCCTGGCTGTTTAATGAGGAGTAATATTTTTTCATCTACAAGAGAAAATTATTTTTAGTTAGTATATTACAAGAAACAATGGTTTCTCAGTAAAACTGCCTAAAGTTCGCCTCGAGTTTGGGAAAAAGGGTTTTTACTATCAAGGAGCCAAGCTTTTTAACGAACTACCAATTGAACTTCGATCCTCAACTTCAAAACTTTTATTTAAGAAAGCACTTAAAGCATATTTTAATTAATTTTATGAAACGTTTAGCTTTTTAATCGCAATTGTAGTTATAGTCTTTTAGCTTTTAATCTTATAGTTATAGTTTTTTTATTGTATCTTATTTACTTACAGGACCCCATTGATAACAGTGTTTTTTAAATACTGATGGGTTTTATCCTGTTTAAATACTCGTCATTATTATTATTATTATTATTATTATTATTATTATTATTATTATTATTGTTATTATTATTATTATTATTACAAGTGAAACCGGAAATAATATATTATAATTAATTTAACATATTCCATAGACTATAGTCCAGAAAAGAACTTAAACAACGTTGAAGAAAAATCTGCGCCATTCAAGTAAATCCTGCAAATAAACATGTGTACACCAATTGTGGTGTTGGGAAGGTTCGTACTAAATATATAGAGTTTGAGGGGGCAGCAATGTAGTGCAAATCGCTTTTCTGATGCAGTCACGCAACGTGCGTCAATAAACTTGACCGAATTATCTTTGTGAGAGACCTATTGTTCTTCTGTTGTCTGCTAAATAATAGACTTGTTGAATCTATTTTCGCCTAGAAATAATAGGGGAACATTTGATTGACAGCAAAATTTGCATCTTCGATCGACGTGTTTCAATGGGCGCAATTCAATGTAAAGTTGTGTAATACGGCTGAGTATTTACTGACTAGTAAAAATGCCCATCTGTATTACACAACTTTTTACTGAATGTTTATTATGCGACAGAAATATTCTCCTGAAGGCTAAGTTTTTGTAGCTGTTTTTCCTAGTGCACGGTCAGAAGAGTGTAATAACGTGTCATATTTGCACTTGTTTGGTGCATATTTGTAATGTCAAATGCTACATGCATGTTGCAAAATAACACCATATACATTGATTTATAATCAGCAGTATTTCAAAAAATACATATTTATTTAAATTTCAATGATAATACATTAAAAAGACTTTCTGACACAGTAATTGATTTGACAAAATGTACTGGTCATTATTATAAAACTATTGTCACTTTCCTTATTTTCCCTATAGCATTTCACTCACGTGGTCTGCAGCTATGCTAATTTATTTGAATAAAACATAGTGTTTGCATTAGAAAAGAGTTCAATCCCCACAGGATTAGTTTGGGACACCAATATGGCCACCGTTTTATTGTTTTGGGACACCAACATGGCCGCCGTGACGTGATGTTTTTAATATACTCTATATCAACCAGTGTACATTCAGTTGGAAGATGACAAAGCTTTAGAAAAGAGTAAGAACATTGCCATGATGCTTACACTCTCTATTCTGTATGATCTGGGGATGATCAAACCGTACATGCACATGTATTAGTATATGTATATAACCAATTCACTAAGAAGAATGTCCTATCCATCAAGTGTTTATTACTTTAATTTACTATTTGTTTTCATGTTTTTAAGAAGGAAAGAAATCCAGTTTGCCAATGTTTTAATGTAAATGTACCTCAATAGAACCTTAAATTTTTGCAATAATCAATGGGTGGCCTTTTTCGCAGCACCCAAAAATAGCAACAAACAGAACCTCAGATAGCAATGTACCCTGGTTGAGACTGACCCTTTAATGATTTAAAGGGAAGGTCAGATAATAACACTAAAATGCTTTTTACAAACAGACAGTATTATTATTAAATGAAAATATTTTAGTCATTTTAAAGAATTCCATTTACTGTTTCAGTCGTAGAAAATCCACCTTATGCTTATACAGTACTGAATATACCAAGGGATGCCTCTTCAACAGTCTGTTGAAATAGAAAACGTTTGCACTAATTGTTTATGTCCATCTTTACTGCACATACAGTTTATGTCACAATGCCACACTACATCATGCAACTCTGCCGTGCACAGAGGAAGACAACTAACCACATCAAGGGTTGGTAGCCATTGCATTAACTTTGCTAAATAAAAGTTGGTGTCATCTCAATTTTTTTTGCAGTCATTTTCTTTACAATGTTTTTCTTCATTCAAAGGTATAAACAATTTTTATGCAAATTTCAAAAAAAAAACATGGCTGTCAAAATCTTGTTGCCATGGAAACATCAAGTCACGTGATCAAATAATTGTCATATGAACTTGTTGCCAGATAAATGTTAGGAAAAGTCACAAAGTTGGATGGCGTCTGAATACATATTAAATAAGTTATGAATGTTCAAAGTAAGCGCAGGCACTTTGTGCCCCTCCCTCCCCCCCCCCCCCCCCCCCCCCCCCGCCGCCGGGTCGAACAGGGTTAATTCATTTATTTATCCGGGGACATCTGATTAGCATAAATACACACTGTGGCTAGTTTAAACACTACCCTGGCCCTGACATGAGTTACTTATTACCAAGCTGTAGCAAAATTTTTGGCAATCCCCCCCCCCCCCCCTCACTTCCCAAGGGCCATAAATATTCAGTTTTCTTACTTTTCTTCATTAAGAACCATCTTCCTAAGAACTCATGGATCAAGACGTTTTGGCTAAATGAAATTGGCAATGCAATTACCGTCACTATGCAATGAAAGAGACAATTTCTTGCAAGTTCCGAGCATGTGTAGTCCATATAATAGGCATAGTACATGTACAGCATAACTAAACAATAGTAATATTCTTAATACTGTGCTGGAGCAGTCGTACAGTATGCACGAAGAGGCCCAAAATATACACGTAAATCAGTATTTACGATGAAACATAATATAAACATGCCAAAGTGCATGTAATATACAGTAAACCCACAACCAATTATTCTTATTTACATGGAAACTAGTATATTAACAATTTTAAATTAACATACCTTAGAAAGATCACACATTTGCAGTGGGTTTACAATGTGGTGTAGACTTTTATGTCCATAATCCATGACAGTACATGTAGAGTATGTGATGTTTCCTGGGAGAAACAATTTGAATAATATAGCGAGTGAGCATCTTGAATTGATTGATAAATTTTTCAGACATAAAAAAGGATTAACTGCTGGTATATATGCACCTAGTTCAGCCGAGGGGGGCTGTCACTAAGGGCCAGGGGCCGGGTATTTACCCTGGCTACTATAAGCGTGACCCCAGCTACTTCCATGTGAAAATAGACTCAGGCATGTTAAGGCATGGTTTGAAGCCTAATTTGCATAAAGTCTGAAAAAAATCCTAACTTTACGACAATTTGCCTTAACAATCTCAAACTTGGCAAGAGTATAAAACCTAATGACTTTAACTCGTTTTTTCCTCAAAGTGTCGAACTTTTGAGTCACGTGACCTGTAAATAATAATTAAAGGGAAATAATATTCGGAGTAAAATGGGGAACACAAAATGAAATATAAGTAAACGTTATTGGGTATCGATCTTTTACATCTAAAAGGCTTTTCATGAATTAGCCTTTTAATCGTGTCCATGTTAAATAGGAACGCTGCAATTAACGGAAATAGGTCACGTGACTAAATCAATAGCTTAATAACTTCTAACAGAAATAACAGATACAACCATACAAGGCTAATTCATGATGAGGTTTTAGGATTTAAAAGTATAAGACCTAAAAAGACTTAATTATATTTCGTTTTGTGTTCCCCACTTTACTCTGAATATTTTGGTCGTTAATTATCATTTACAGGTCACTTGACCCACATATTCGACACTTTAAGCTAAGAATGAGTTAAGGTCATCAAGTTTTATACGGTTGCTAAGTTTAGCGTGTTATGGCAAATTTCCGCAAAGTTATGATAGTTTTCAGATTCTATGCAAATTAGGCTTAAAACCATGCCTTAACATGCCTGAGGATTAGGAAAATAGAACCAAAAGAACTCCTCAGCTGTTAGAATCCCCACCTACTAAATGCATTTACCCAGCACTTGAATCTCAGTGACAGCCCTGCTTGCTGTTTGTAATTGTTATAGTAACATTAAATTATTCTTTCACTTTAAGCAAGGTACTGGGGCTTGTAAAAACAGTTTGCAATTTGATTGCCTTTCTACAGGTAAACAAAGAACTAATTGTTAGAGTATGCATATTTTTGTCTCACTGATCTGATTGGTTGACAATTGAGGCCTCATGATCTCATGGCCTCATGTGTGTTAACTTGAGAAGCAGAAAGAAGAATAACAGCATATAAGTTTTCAAGACAATGCTTGACATTCATAGATGGGTAGAACTGTTTGATATTGTGTTCACCGCTTATTGACACATGGGATTTTTGTTCCAGCAAGTTTTGTGTTTATAACTTTGCATTTCAGTTAACGATGGTGGTTTCGAGTGTCAGCTACTGAATCTAGTCTTACTTTTTAGACACAATTTTATGTTTCTCTAGAAAAGCACTCAAAACATTTGGGAATCAAATACTGCAATGGGTTAAAGACAACACAAGTTCAAGATCTGTACAATTATACCATGCAAGTTTCATTGTCACAGCTTTAATACTGTTGATAGTACATGGGAGGAAAGAGGGAATCCCCTAATGCACCGTCCAGTGAAAGGGCTCTAAGAGCCATGCATCTCATGAATATGAAACAATGTAAGGAAAATTTTAGTTGTTCTTAATGTTTTGCAATTTAGCAGTGTCACTGTGGTAATTAACACATCTTAGAATGACAGAAATATCCATTGTGTAAAACGAGACAGCTGGATAATCTGAGTAAGTAAGCAATGACAGCAATACAGTGACATTTTCCCTAAATGCTACAAATCCATTTGAAATTCAAAGATTGGTTATAATTTTCCATACTAAGTTAGAAGTCCAAGAATTATTGAAGAGTACTTTTTTTTATTAAGTATGGAAGGATCATTCTCAGCCATATTTCAAAGTTGATGCAGAGCTGGCTACTACATTGCATTGCAACAAATGGCTCAGGAATATGCTGGGTAATTCATGCTGTGTGTTCAGAAAATAGGCACTGGCCTAGTCTGTTTATTCTAACACTTTCCTCTTACAGTGATGCATTGTCTTGTCTGCATGAAAGGAGGCTCAATAAATAGTGGAGAGACTACAAATATTTTAATTCCCACCAGTGAATGATCAAACCGTACATCAAACCGTACATGTACATGTATATAACCAATTCACTTAGAAGACTGTCCTATCCATCAAGAGTTTATTACTTTAATTTACTATTTGTTTTCATGTTTTTAAGAAAGAAAGAAATCCAGTTTGCCCATGTTTCATTGTACATGTACCTCAATAGAACATTAAATTTTTGCACTAATTACTGGGTGGCCTTTTTTGCAGCACCCAAAAATGCTACAAATCCATTTGAAATCCACAGATTGGTTATAATTTTTCATACTAAGTTTGAAGTCCAAGAATTGAAGAGCAAACAGATTTTAAAATATTTTAAACATTTTTGCACGACTTAAATTTGCACCAAATCATACAAACTCACATGTAACGTAAGTTATATAACATCAGCTCACATGTACACTCTGCTATACAAAACTGCATTTGCACTGTACATGTACATGTAACTGGCATACATTACATTGTGTCTCTTGAGAAATTTAATTATTTCTACAAGCTGCTTCTAAAAACATGGTAGAAAGAACTCTGAGTTATAACACATGCTGCAAGATTGGGCATTATTAAATAAATAAATTGAAGAACAGATTATGGCTCCATCAATTCCAAGCCCACTCACACAAACATTTCTAAATTCCTAACCCCTAACCCTAACCTAATTCCAAGCCCACTCACCCCCCACCCCACCCCTGGCATTTGTCAGGCATTTTAGAACTTTTCCTTCCCAAGGGTGGGGTATTTACCAAAACAGGTCAGCCTAGGGGTGGGACATTGTCAAAACAACCTTTTCTTTCAGATTTTAAAAGTTGACTAGTACAATGCTTAGTTTTTTTTATAATTTTAAATTTCCTGATTGCCCTCAAAAATACAAAAACTGGGTTGATAAACATTGTTTGGGCCACACACTTTTCAAGTGAACTGGAGCAACAAGCAACAGACTGAACGCAGGCTAGTGCCTTACCTTTCAAGTGCCACAGAAGATAATACATGTATCATGGTAAATTGTTATGATGTTGAGATCTTATTTACCAACATTTCTAACTTCCAATTCGATCAAGAATTTTAGGGGGCCACATCAGAGTCAAACGTTTTGTGGGAACAATAAATTAAACACAAATATTTAGAACGAACGAGGGAACGGATGTAAGTAATACTCATGAGGAAAAATGAAAGAATTTCTAGCATCAATAAAGATCCATTTATTTGTGAACAATTATTGCTGTCACCATTAATTATTGAAATAATTAATTATTAAAATAAAATTTTGATCTTGTCCCTCGGCATTTGCACTCTTTCAGAAGCCCCACCATGGGGATTTGTACATACATGTAGAAGCTGACCCCACAGTGAGGCATTTGCAACATTTTAAAAAAAAAGACAAATGCCTGATTAATGCTGGGGGGGGGGGGGGGGGGGGGGATGAGCGGGTTTGGAATTTATGGAGCAATTACCTTAATTCAACTTGTTCCTTCTTTGAAATGTAAACCACAACATGTACACGTGACTGTAGTCTACCTTAGGAGAACAAAAATAAACAAAACTTCAAAATAGCAATACAACTTACTGTAGTTGATGACAAATTTAATTCTACAGCATGATGCAAGATGCAGACCCTCAGGTTTTTGTTTTACTTCCACCTCTAATTTCCACTGTCAAAGATCTACTGTACATGTACATCTTCGCGCTTGAAATGCAGTCAAACAGGTGAAAAGAAAGGCAATGAAACGTCTTTCTAGCTACACGTCATATTTAAAACCTCTTATAACTTCAAATGTGGACAAAACATGTTGAGAGCAAACTTGAAACCTTACCGTATACATGTAGTATATGTATTAACTTCGAAAATTACCACGAAAGCTACTATCGAGCTGATATCAGGGCATGACATGGCAATAATTTTGATAGTCTATAAAAATCATATCTAATGTTATCAGTCATTTACTTTAAGGTGAGCTTCTGTAATTGTTAAGTGTGCAGCAACCCGCCACGATTAACTTTAGTTATTTGCGGGTTGCTAAATAAATATATTTTGTTTTATTATTTGAAAATAAATTGTTGTTGTTGTTGTTAAATCGATCGTTGTTGGCGAACACAGATAAACGAAGCAGGATCGGCTATGTCAAGACTTTATTTTACCGATTTTACACTGTAATTGGAAGCTCAAATAAACACAAACTGAAATGAGAAACTACTCTTTTCTTCCAATAAAGTGATTCATTTTCATGTCAAATCATTTTACGTCTTATCAGTTAATTATGCATCTCAGTTTCATGCTACTTCTTGATCCCCGCCTTCTGTCACACTGTGTCATGCTGCTTCTGTGTCCTGTTCTCATAAAACCTGATTTAACTCCAGTGCTTATCAATTTTAACAGAATTTAACGGCTTTTTCGGGTCCATCAAGCACTGAACAAGCCACTGTTTATCTTGGTTTATCATTTGTTAAGGTGATTATTCGATTCTACATTGAATAAGAAACCACTTGGTTGCTCAGTTGTTATGTAAGTTTATTGCCGTTTAGCCCCGGCTACACGTTCTAACATTGTTATATAACATTTTTTTTGGTTCAACAATGTTAGAACGTGTAGCCGGCCTGTTAGATGACGTTTATCTAACATTTTTTGTTAGACGAATGTTTTGATTTCGATCAAACACGGTTTATGCTTCCATAGAAAAGTCGTTCGAGCTATTATTAGTTTGGTTAATTTCGTAGCCATGAAAATCTTGTGATTTAGCTTATCGACTTTTATCGACAAATTAAACCTGTCGATTGACAATTATCGACAAATATCGAGTACTGTCGACTTATCGACTACGTTTTCGATGATCGATTTTGATCGACATGTTACGCCTTGTGATATTTATCGCAGATTTTTGCCAATCTGTTTGTAATTAAGCTTAACAAAATAAACGCTTTAATAATAATTTTAAACTAGTTAGATGTGCACAATATCAAATAAAAACTAATAATCAATCGCCCCAAAGGGTCTAAAATAACCTTGAACCCTGTCCAGTTGGACATTAGGTTGAAAGTTAAACTTACTACATGTAATTTAAAACTCAAATCATTTACCTTTTCCAGCTTTTCTTGTCTTTTCCAAGTTTGAGAATCTCACCGGCCTGCACCGGCACATGCATGACCAAGGAACTACATATACACTCTTACGCAGACTTCTTTGCGCTATATCGTAAGTTAGCCACGAAAAGGACAGTTTGTAAAACAATTTCGCCAGCTTTTTGCCACTAAACAGGACTCTGAATCGACGAAATAAAATAAATTTTCTGTGCTAACGCTACAGTACACGCAAAAATGGCGGAATCTCGGCGGAATCCGTTGTCGTGAAAACTCGAACCAGTCCTCCCGCTGACCATCTCCTGCAAACCCGAGCAGGGGAGGGGAGGGAAGTGGATCGAAGGGGAGGGGAGGGTGGGGAATAATAAAAAATCTAACCCCTGATCGGTATGAAAGAAAAATGCTACAGAAAAACTGCCAACGTCATTGGTAAGAGGTAAGATAAAAACCACTTATGCAGATTTGTTTATAGTTCTAAACTGAAAAGTCGCTGAACAGGATCAGGAAAGGATGGAATTTCAAGGCCTTCCAACGTGTAAAACTTTTTTTCGTCACCTTCATTTTTACTAGAGGAGTAATAATCGCCTTTTTTATACACAAAAAGAACATAATTTTAATCTGGGCGGAAAAACGGAGATTTATTTAAGTTAATAAAAATGTTTGATGGTTTCAAAAAGTTCCAAAAATCAGTCAACTTCCCTGCGTTCTGGTCACGTGTTTCATGACGTCATACTAATGACGTTCATAAAGAACTTATTTTTAGACTTATATCAACCAACCTACAAAATTTGTTAACTTTGCATTTCACCCTTACAAAGATACATGTATACAAAGATACTTGTCCCCAGACCCCTATTTGCTCATGTGTATAGCCCCCTTAATTTAAAAAATCCAGAACCATACCGGGCATGACGAAATGATGCAAGTGAATGCCTTCCTTGCCATGTTGACTGTATTTGCATTTATCATAGCATGTTCCTAAAAACCGTTAAAAGGCATTTGGGGGCATAGTCACGTGACTGATGACGTCATCGCACTTAGTCAATAAAAATAGGTATTTTATGGTAGATGCAAATAGCACGCGGTGTAGTATCCTCATTCACTCAAAATTGACAGAGTTATTTGGCATGGAAATTTTTTCTGGTGCAAAGGGTGCTGGGAAGGTTTTTTATTATAATTATAATATATTATTTAATTATTATTATCATACACTGTAATTTTCAAGGAGTTATTTTAACTCCAAAAGTGGAGTAAAAATTTTAGGTTCAGGATAATCCCTTTTTGGGGTCATTTTAACTCCAAATTTAACTCCGAATCTGGGGTTGAAATAACTCCAACCACTAATGGAGTTAATTTAACTCTACTATACAGCAAGGTAACTGCTTTTGGGGGGGAAATAACTCTTTTTTTTTTGAGTTGAAATAACTCCGATAAAATTAACTCCAGTGCAAGGAGTTAATTTAACTTCACTTTAGGAGTTATTTTAACTCTTTGAAAAATACTGTGTTGTCGCCTGGAAAGTCTTCCTCGTCATCCGTCTTACTAGAAAGTATCAATAATAATTTGTATCATTTTAATTATTGTAAAGATTATTCTGAATTATTAAAGATAAACAATGTGTTACATTAGGGTAAGTTGTTGCCTTTCATGGCATGAATTATCTGCCGCTTATCACGAAACCGTTTGATCTGTCGAGCACATGCATGTTTTGCCTTTGAAATTACGCTATCATTATGATATTATTGTACATCAACTGCGGCAGGATGTATGGTTTCGTTATAACGTTTTCTCTATAGCTGTTATGCTCAAAATGTTTATAAACTTCATAGATTATGTAGCCTTAAGTAAAAGCCTCACTAAGACGAAACTGACTGGCTTAGCTTGATCTTCTTCCTGCTGAAATCGGAGAATCGTTATGTTTGTTAAAATCTACTTACGTACTCTCTCCGGCTGACTGATCTCCCCACACAACTGTTGTGACTCTGAAATCGGAACCCCATTATTTCAGACCATATGCTCACCCATATACCAAACAGCTTAAAAAGTCTACCCATTTTATATGAGAGTGCAGACCTTATCTCCATCGTATCCCAATACCCGTTAAATACTTAAGGTAATTGTGAAATACATCAGAACCAAATCTTTCAGAAAACTTGCTGAACAAACCTCTTTTCGATCGTACGAAATCGTTGATATCAATCGTATCAATCGTTGATACGATTGATCGTGAGATCAATCGTATCAACCTTCTTATCTACAGACGGCATTTTTTTTTCTTCTCCTCAGTTTTGCATTTCCCTGTTTCAGATACATCTCTAACCTAATAATAGAGCATCGAGGTCTATTAAGAATGAAATATGACGTATTTATTTTAAGTTTGCATAACTTTGTCTCTTGAAGAGTCATAAAATTTTCCAAATAATAAGGTAAGACCTTAATGTATGAGAATGAAACTAACTTAGTTCAGTGTTTGATCTTAGTCACAGTATATAAGACGTACTGTTCCGATAAGTTTGTGTTGTAGACGCTTCAATGTGAGGGGGAGATACTTGAGCAGCGGATTAGTAGTCATGTCGACTGTGCAATAAGGTTTTATGGGCGGGCCACTTACATTTCGATAACAATATTTCCCTAGTGGTAAAACAGGAACGCCAGGAGAGTAGTCCTCCTCTTCCCCAGAATCAGAAACAACGTTTCCTTTCTCTTAATGCAGAAACAATGAAAATATTGCAATGAGGTCATTCGTGACATTAATACAAACCCAAAAGTTATATTTTTTAATTGTATAGTTTTAGCTTATTTATTTCATTGACGTTTTTACTGCTTGTATTCTCTATTTTTGGCTGATTAGATCTTTCATAGATCCTACGTATACCAGCAGCATTTTCGTTAGCGGTCCTTTGCTATTATTCATTTTCACCATGTATTGGTAACACGAGATTGTGTACGCAGTCCTTACGAGTGTAATCGAACCACAAAGTGAACAGTACTGTAATACAGTTCTGTTGGGCTAATGGTAGATCTCTATTTAAACATAAACATATACCTGCCTACTTTTCCTCAGTCAAATGCGTGAGATTTTCATATCCATATTACCCGAATTTCCGAAAAATTTTCGACGACTTCCGAACATTGCCGAAGATGTTCTGACAACTTCCGAACAATGCCGAAGATTCCCGAAGATGTTCCGATGATTTCCGAAGGTTGCTTCTATCATTAACCTAGGCATGGAAAAAAACCGCTGAATCTGATGACTGCTGGCACTAAAAAGGGCTAACAAGTAGCTTTTTCTCAAGTTTTAAAGAACAAGAGAACTTAACTCGTGGCGTATTTAACCCATTGCAGTATTCATCCAAATACAGATTATTATACACAGCTTGACAAGTTCTGTACAGTTTCCCTGGATTTTGATTTTCGTTTTGTTTACCACAGGCTTACCGTCCTCTGTTTGTGTAGTGTGCTGTGCATTTGTAATGGCGGTATCGGTTGTTCAAACTGGCTTGACGAAAGACGAAATTTAGGGCTCTTAAAACCGACAAAAATGAAATAAAACGTGAAAATCGTTGTCAGATTGTTTAACTTTGTTTCTCGGTGTTTATTTTGGTGATTTAGGGCTCGCGAAAGCGGTATTTTTAGTTTATTTTCAAATGAACGGTTCGATTCGCTCAAGAGTAGAGAAAGGGAACAAGGCATGCAACTTGGAAACCGACGAAATCCACCACCCGGTCGAATATTTCGCCAAAAAATCATTTTTGCCCGATTCTCTCACACAAAAAATCCCTGACCCTCGAAAGAACAGTCTTCGAACTACATTTAGGCTAAAGTTGAGTTCGCTTCGATCGCGAATTCACCCTTAAAATCAAGCCCAAACTTTGGAATACGACCGCTAATTAGCTTTCTCCCTATGATCTGTCGAGAAGTTGAACTCAAAGTCATTCGAAGAATGAATTTTGCCGTTAAAATTAGAATTCGCGTGCGACAAACTCCTTCCCTGGCCTCCCTACGCAAAAAGGTTAGGAGATACTTCGAAAGCGAAAGCAACGCGAATTTCATCCGCGCCAGAATGTCTCGCCATTGACGTCATTACAAGACGCGTGATCCCGCGGGATACGGGAAACGTATTGCAATTTGTGACTCCGATTCGACGCAAACCTTAACTCGCTATCGCCACGAGTAAAAAGCATGTGCGAATTCATGAAAATTGATGGAAAATCCAAAATATCATTATTTTTTTCCTAAATATCATCAAATTTTCGAAATATCCCAGAAGCTTCTAAATATCTTTAAAAATATCCGGATCTTTATGTCTAGGCCTAAAAAGATTGGAGGCAATCATTTTTCACCCCATAATTCCTTGCGCAACTAAATACTTTAATTCAGCTACAAGAGGAGTGGGGTACTCCGGATTTAAAGTGACGGGTGCGATTGAAGGATTTTTTTGGGTTCGAAATTTTCGATTCCAGCTTGAGGAATTTTCTGAGTTTGAACGTTTTGGCAAATATTTTTTTGGGTAGCTTGAATGAAGTAGGGATTTTCGGGGTATTCAAAACAATTTGAAGATTCATAGTAAAGAATTGTTGTCATGCGCGGTGCCTGCGTAGTGCTACGAATGTAGTACAACCAGACTTGTTAAAGGTTCAGGAGAATTTTTTGAGTTTTGCCTGGAAACCCTAGGGATCATCCCCGTCACTTTAAATCCAGAGTACCCCACTGGGTCAACCTCTCCTACCGGGGCAAAATTTTAGCCCTTACCCCTGGGTTTTTCTGATTTTTTCTGTTTTTTTTTTCTGATTTGTTCGGAAATCGAGCTCACAAAAAAAATCTGTGTTCTCGATGCATATGGCTGAACAATCAAATTCAATCGTTCGATAAAGTTTCGTTCGATTGCGTTTGATTTGTTATACCGGGGCTTACAGTACTCTATAAGTTCTGAGCTCAATCAATTCGTTTGAAGACGGCTAAATTGCGCAGTTAAAGCTGATTAATGTTGGTAGCAAAGACGTTTATATTTTTTCGTGCGCTCGTTGTCGCGCTCCGCGCTCTCTCGTCCAGTTTCTTACGAGGAAAAAAAAAACAAATAAACGTCTCTGAACATGCAAAAATGTTGGTTGTTGATTGAACTTAGTTAGATCGCACATGGAATAATACAAATTCTTCCAGCAGACAATCATCAGAGCTGTCTGAGTCATGTATCAAGTGTGACTAAACTGGTACAGGAAAAAAAAAATACGTTTTCTAAGTAAAACTGAATACTGTATATGTTGAAATTATGGATTTTTCGTGATAGTTACCTTGACCGACTCCTCAAGTGCTTTTTTCAAGGCTTCTTCATCGTCTTCTCTTTGGAAATGTCTCAGCCACGTGGGACTTGGCTCCAAGGTCTCCAAGTTTTCCAAATCCTGATTTCCCCTAACAACACTAGCGTAAAGACGTTTCGTAGATGTCGGCTTATCCATTGTTAAATGATAGTAAACGAATCCGACGAAAAATATGTTGAACACAATACAATTTGCACAAAAACTGAAACCGCAACTTCTCGTATGCTAACAGATCTTACAATCAACCGCAAACGTGGGAGAGTCAGCGTTAAAGAAGGGATGGGCAGTTCGAAGTGTCAAAAGTGTCATTCAATTACGCGAGTCATTCCAGGCTTCGCAACAAATTAATCTGGCGATTGTACGAACATTTCAAATGTATATCACTTAATTTTCGCGATTCCATCCAATGTAGGGTTTTGTCGAGCGTCGAGGGTCAAGTGTAAAACATGGAGGGTCGAGGGCATAAAGGCCAAGGTTAAAAGTCGAGGGTTCCAAAAAATGTCAAAGGTTACAAAAATGAAATATAATATATTTTTAGGTTACTCTACACCTTCGTACGGCAAAATGTCCCAAAATGTTTTAGGGGGGTAACAAGGTACTATTTGTCGGCTTTCACATGACGGTATTTATTTCAAATTTCTTGAACTCTAATCTCTGAAAATCGTCGTCTTTTTTCACACATGTGTGGACGTGAAGTAGAATTTAAATTCAAGCGCGTTTTTCTTGGCATACTGTTTTAGCTAAAGTTAGAACTTTGAAGAGCTCAATTGATGTTTGCGACGCTTAAATGGCTAAGAGGGGCAAAAGCCATACCCTTTGAGGTGGCAAATACCCGAATTCCCCTTGGGTATTCGGGCTGAATGTTGAGGATTGACGATAGATTTATTTATTCCGTGAAATACACCGAAGTATGTAACAATTGCTCAAATGTTAAGCAGTTTTTTTAACAGAAACTATGCAACGTGTGTCAGAGCTCTCATCAATGACAACGAGACAAAGAGCAAAGGAAAGTCACCAGACAGGATATGACGTCACGCAGTACAAGGGAAAGCGGCGAGTCACTGTTACACTGCAGACGCGTACACAAGACAGTTTCATTGCCAATAAATACGGTTCATTCAAAAAGGATATGCGGGCAAAGTGTAGCGAGTTTAACTTCCCCTAAATTACATTATAACAAGAACGAAACTGAGCTACCGAATTCCACAGACTATGAAATGAACTTGCCGATGTCAATCAAATCCACACGTTTGGTTATGAAGTCATTCAGAAGTTACATTGTCACTATGATTTCATGTGAACATTTATAACACGAACACATGCATGTATGTATAAATTCACATGTATAAATTCCGCTTAGAATTGTACTTAAAACAAATGTCTTTCAGACAATTTCGGACTATTTTGAACATCACTGTAAACCTGCGGGGGTACTTTTTACGGGCAAAACTATTGCACACATTTGACGGTTATCCGTTAATTTTCACGCCATAATAATCGGAATTAGCGTCTGTTCTTCCCTTTTTATAGGCAAGATATCAATCCACAAGACGGCCAAGTTTCAGATAGCCTGCCATACAGACGTTATTTTTCTGCCTAGTTCAACCGTGTAAAAATTCCAACTGAGATCGTTTATTGCGTCCTGGGGGGGGGGGGGGGGGGGCGGTTTGAAGGAGTAATTTTTTTTAAACAAGCTCCGTTTCGGGAATTATTGTTTACCTTGTACAATCATTGAAATAATGGCAATCTAAAAAATGTTATAATTAATTATTATTAATTAAATAATTATATCGTATAAAATATTTCAGTGATCGCCATATTGAAGACAATGTAACCATTCAACCAACTAGGCTGCCCATAACTTATCAAATGAATGAGTTATTATTAAGCTAGAAAAAACGAAAGGGGGCCAGGGAGGGGGTAGTTTAATGAAGGGGAGGGGTAGTGTAGTGAAGGGGGGTACAACTTTTGTTCTTTTGTTTGAAAGTTTATTCATTCACCGCCCCTCTCCCCCCCCCGCCCCCTAGGACGCAATGAACGATCCATCCGTGACATGAAACTCCTTCCGATGTCTTGCAAGTTTCTCCTTCAACCCTTTCACCATACCGACTCCTCCCCTCGCGCATTTCATCCCTCAATCTCCCCTCCCTGTTTTCTTGCTCCCATGGGTAAGGCAGGTGACCACTAAGGATTGCGGGCTCAATACATCCCCAATACATCCCTCAATACGTCTTCTAACCCTCTCCTTCCCTCATGTATACCACCCTTAGCCTACCCAGGTTTACATTTAGTTGACATTTCACGAAATCCTGACATTTCATGAAATCATTTCATGAAAACCGTTACCCACGACCTCTACCCACACCCAAACCCACACCCACGACCCACGACCCACGACCAATACCCACTACCCACGACCCACGACTTCTAGCTACACTCGAAATATTCACGAACAGCAGGCTCCGTAATGATGTTTCTGCATCAACAATTGCACGTGCAAAGCGCTGTCTGGTAAAATGCACTGGCTGCGGTCACATCTGGGCTACTAACTATAGTTAGCTATTTCGGTAATGTGACCGCTTCTCTGTTCGCTCCAACGTACTATAGTTAGAAAAGTTACGCCTCGGAGATCCAAAACAATACAGACTAACTATAGTTATACCCAAGCAGGGTTCATGGGTTAGTCTTAAGTTTACAAACAAACAACCAATCAGAATGTGACAATTCTTTTCGCACGTGCGAGATAAGCATACATAAATATGCAAAATAATCAAAGGGCTCTGAAAGCCATCTCGTTAATGCATTAGAACGTGAGGTTAATAAGAAAAGTAGAATTGATGGTGAATATGGTAAAGATGCCGTTGTAACAGATTTTGATAATTTTGTCAAATTTATTTATTGGGTCAATTACCATCATTTTCGAATTACATACCATTATAAGTAGTTCTTTATGATCCATTGTTCAATCGGCAAACTCTGAGCACGTAACAACGCTGAAAAACTCATAAAAGAACATTGCCTTCCCTGTGAAATGTCACTAAATCGTCCGTGACCATGATGAATGCTCTTTCAGTCTTTGTGATGTGTGATCCATTGTTCAATCGAACAAACTCTGAGCACGTAACAACGCTGAAAAACTCATAAGAACATTGCCTTCCCCGTGAAATGTCACTAAATTGTTCGTAACCTTGATGAATGCTTCCAGCAACAAATAAGTTTGAATTTGGCAGGCGCATCTAAGTTATGATGACACCGCTGGACGTACGCTTGCTCAAAATCATCGTGACAAACAAAAATCAAGACCTGCCGCCTGCATAACATAAGGCGCAGGGAAACCAAAGACCCACAGGCAAACCAAAGATTAGTGTGCTACTCGCCTGGGAGCTCGCAGCAAAAATACGTACATGAAAACATCACATGATGCAAATCAGCCAATAGAAATTTATGTTCACGAAATGGGCGTAGTTTTATTTTAGTAGTCATTTGGGGTTTTAAAAACAGGAAATCACTAATTTTCGATTACAAAGTTTACATTTTTACGCTAGTGACTAAAATGGGGTCTATAATTTGGTTATACAATAGACGTGTTTAGAAAATATTATAGGCTGGGCCTTATCATTATTAGTTTTCTTTTTTTTTTGCAAAAGGAGGGGAACCCGTGCCCCTCTGCTAATAACTTTTCTGTACAGCATTGGGGGATCTGTTCTTATCAGTGCTCCACTTTTTCAAGACCAAAAGCCAGAATAGTCCTCAACTTCGACGACTAAGGAGAGCTTTTTTTACAAGATTTGGTGTCGTTTTTTCACCACAAGCAAGAAAGCGTCTGGTAACCATCTGTCTTCGCTTTGGTGAGTGCGTGCTTTTCAATTTTGTGGTTTTGGTTTTGGTGTCGCGAGTTTTCTCGCCCTCGCGTTACGTGCAGATGGTTGCACGTCCCGCGCACCAGCCGTTCGTCCACACTAGAACTGTCCGCTTGATAGCGGAGAAAAACCTGGCTCTTGACTCGCTCAGTATAGCGCAGTCGTTACCGGACTTTAAGGAAGAAATCGTTGGCGTTGTACCCCTCTACGGTGGAATCACCTTCCGATCTTCAGAATCGGCCACGCGGTTGAAAGCCGCGTTATCCCTTTTTAGGGCAAAAAGCATTACACGTGTCATCCTTCGTTCCCGTTGAATTCGCCGATGTAAACCTGCTACAACTCGTGGAACAATACGGCGACATCAAAGCGCGCGCAGTCCGCCGGCTTTGCTTCAAAGCTCCGGGCTACGAGCACATCGAGAACGGCATCCGTGTCGTAGAATTCACACGCTTACAAAAGGCAATGCCACGCAAATTAGTCTCTTAAGGGCTCGAGTTACACGGGCCAGCCAATACTATGCTACCGGTGCCAGTCTTCCGTGCACGTTGTTAAAGACTGCCAGAAAGCGAAACGCCGAGAGGCGAACCACGAGGCTCCAGCGCCCGGGGGAACACCAGAGCCCCCCCCCCCCTCCGGCCCCCACGGCCCCCACTACCGCAACCAGCAACGAAACCCCCCCCGTAACCACAATAGGCCATTTGCACGATGGCGTCATTTGACTACAACTACCATAATTCATTTCGTTTTTCCTTTCTTATTTAAATTTTGTAATCCCTGTCAGGTTTAAATAACAATGGCCCTAATTTGCACTACAAAACAAAAAAATGAACGATTGTGGTAGTTATAGTCATTTGACGTCAACGTGCAAATGGCCTATTTCGCAAGATACTCCTAAGAACACTAACACCACCGCTGAAACCACTCAAGTCATCACCCCCCCCCCCCCCCCTCCCCACCCCCTGGTAAAAACTCACCCCCGTGACTACACACGGCGTATACATATTCCGTAAAGGAATATAACTGGTAAAAAAACTCACCCCCGTGACTACACACGGCGTATACATATTCCGTAAAGGAGTATAACTGGTGAGTCCCTCACCAGCCACACCCCCCAAGGAACATGTATACGCCGTGACTACACGCGGCGCATACATACTCTGCAAAGGAATACAACTGGCGAAAAACTCACCCCCGTGACTACACACGGCGTATACATATTCCGCAAAGGAATATAACTGGTGAAAAACTCACCCCTGTGACTACACATGGCGTATACATATTCCGTAAAGGAATATAACTGGTGAAAAACTCACCCCGTGACTACACACGGCCTATACATATTCCGTTAAGGAATATAACTGGTGAAAAACTCACCCCGTGACTACACACGGCGTATACATCTTCCATAAAACAATATACCTGGTGAAAAACCCACCCCCGGACTGGCAAACGGCGAGTACATACGAAATTGCAGAACTAAACGAGCTTAATAGCTGTTGACAGTCGTTTGGGTGTAAGATACAGTGGTAAAACCACAACGGCGTAAAATTGAAAAACAACAGGAAACTACACACTCATATGAACCCCAAATACCGACACCATGTAAGCCACGTGTAAACGAATAAACAGCGGACAAAACCCTACCACGCGTTAGGAAAAGGGTAGCGGCCAAAACCCCACTAAAAGTGAAAACGAAAGAAAACTAAATTCTACCCCGGCGAATAAATATTCGGAGTGAAAGAAAAATGCAAATCCGCTACAAAGGGGCAAAAATAATATCCCCGTGCACTTGATAAACAAGAATGCCACCGTAACAGCGAAGCAGAAACCCATGAGAAAAGGCAACATAACACGCCCACGAAAGATTCTGAAAATTCCGGCTACGCAAAATTAAACTTACAGCCACACCGAAGAAAATAACCTGACCCTAAAGCATGCGCCCAATGTAGTGAAACACAAAAACCCAAGAAGAACTGAGAAAATTACCGAAGTTTACCACGAGTTCATTCTGTGCTTCGTTCGTGTTGTTCTGAGCGGGCTGTGGAGCAGGCGCCGCTTCCCTTGCTGCTTGTACTGGAGGCTTTCTAACTGGTGGAGCTCGGCCCCGGTTCCCAGGGTTTGCCAAATGTTGTGGAAATTGTACTTCGGGCGCTTCAGCCATGAGATAGAAAGAAAATTCGCGTAGGTCAAAAAACGTAAAAAGAGATCCTTCCTTCACTGCTCCGCTGGCTGAAAACTAAGCACGAAAGGAGTGTTATTCTGCTTGAACTCAGTATTTATAGTCTTACAACACCCTTTTGCACATGCCTGCATGCACTGAGTTGCTAGGAATGTGTTATTTTCACGTGTCTCATTTTCAAATATCATTACGAGTGTTATGAATATTATTAAATTTTCCACCGCAGAAATATACTCCCGCAGAAAAAATTACTTGTTTTAATGATGTATATCGGCTTAACAGGAACTTTTTAACAGTGAACATATTGCTCTCATAACTCCGAGGCGACCGGCACAACAGTCATCTGTATTTCCGATTCAAATCCAGACACATCCTCAAAAGAACCAGAGACTGTTATCATAATACTGATACGTTTTTACAACAACGTACAATAATTCACTCACTAGTTTTCTCGTTGTTTATGTTCATATTGGCGCCAGAACAGCAACCATAACTATGGGAACTATACAAACCTCCGGTCAGGAAGTAAAATTGCAGTTTAATACCGATGCCTTGGATTTTATTTATACTTGACCAGAAATCCGCAAACATTTCCCCCCAGCAGAAATTTTAGCTGTCTCGACCCGCAAAAATTTCCTCCCGCAAAACAAATTCAGTCGGACAATCCGCAAAATTTCCTTGTGCACGGTAGCTAAATCAATAAATCTATGACGTCTTTCCCATACTATTGCATAATCAAACCGTAATAGCAATGATTCAGTATTCCAAAATAGAACAAACGCAAAGTTCATGCTATTTTGCTCTGCCATATCGCTCATATTAAAACACACACTTTCCCGTCCCATTTAACTTTCTTAAAACGTCTACATTCGTAAAATTACACCGTGAAATTCTCAAACTGCGTTTCCCAAGAAAACGCATTTGACCTATTTTTACCTTTCTAAAGCAGCTTTAATGGCTTTACGACAAATGATTGAAAATTTGAAACATTGATAGGTAACGTGAGATATCGAAACTTAATAGGAACTTTAATACCTTTGCGGTGACGTAATGTGAGATATGACAAGTTCATGACAAGTTCTGACATCCCAATACCCTAGGGAAATTAACAATAGGTCCGGGGGTGCTCCCCAAAAATTTTAGTGGCAGTATGTGACGCCCTTCTTGAAATCCTAACCGGTTTAGCCAACCATATCCTCAATGCCCTAATATAGCTTCTTTAAAGAAGAAACAACTAATCCCCCGGACAAAAGTCCATAACAGTTAACAACGAACCTTTGTTAACAACTTTTGTCCCTTTCTAGTGATACCTACATCTCGTTTGCGCGCATGCGCTTTAACGAGATAAAAACCAAGCGTGAAGCGAGGGGGAAACCAAAAACAACAAACAAAAAATTTACATACAACAAGTTAGGAACACGTGTACCCGGCGTCGAGCATCCGTTAAAATTCTCAGCTTATTTCTCATTTTTCTCCGACGGTTTGCTGCACGAAAAAAAGAAATAAGAAGAAAAACTAGACACACTTTACGTCGTTCAACCATGTTGACATTTCACGGATCAACAATAAGGGCCGTCACGAACCTCTTTTAATTCTGACGTCATCCATAGGCTAATTAGAACTAACTGTAGTTAACTGCGTGGTGTGACTGCAAAGTCGACTGAAAGCACTAACTACCATAAATTACCATAAATTACCATAAATATATTTTTGCATTCGTGTTTGCTCGGGAAGCCTTCGTAAGCGTAAAAACAAGCAATTTTGTGTCTGTTGTGGTGCAATTTTATCGTTGGTGCAAATTTTATTTTCCTTTGTTTAAAACTCATTATCATACATTACCATACCCCAAAACAAAGGAAAACAAAATTTGCAGCAAGGACAAAATTGCACCACAACATGTCCAAGAATTCAGCACGGATATAGAATTTCATAAGATGACACGGCAGGGAGTTAAACTAGGTGTATTGTTGATTGTCATATCTGACGCAAATTTTTTAAGGGAAATTAAATGAGGCTTCAAATTCTAACATGGACATTGTTACTCCTTTAAAAGCTTGAAATAAAAAAATTGGCTTCAATTATAACACAATAGAGGATTTGACGGATCAGTGAGTGGTGAAATCAACTTGCTTTGTGTTCTTCTCGACAAGCAAAAACAAAAAATCACGTTTTACAAATTTTAAAAATTACTTACATTACAGCATTACCGTAAAGCGCGATTCATTGAATAAAACATAGCACTGGTGAACTGCCATTATTCCTCAATATATCTGTCAAGTTTTAGCGAAATCGGCTTCTAAAGGCCAAAGATATAAAGCTTTTAAAAGTGACACCCCTGTAAAAATTTTGCCTTATGAATTTGTTCATGGACTGGTATCCCCCGCCCCGGTCGCGGGGCATACCTGGCCATGAATAAATTCATAAGGCAAAATTTTTGCAGGGGTATCACTTTGAAAAACGTTATATCGTGAACGTTTGAAAACCGATTTCGCTAAAATTTAACAGAGATATTGGCGAATAATGGAAGTGCATAAGGATTGTTTTTTTTT
The DNA here is from genome assembly GCA_022457155.1 of Cladopsammia gracilis. Lineage (NCBI taxonomy): Eukaryota > Metazoa > Cnidaria > Anthozoa > Scleractinia > Dendrophylliidae > Cladopsammia > Cladopsammia gracilis. Next base: position 181,035 of record JAJGOT010000794.1, read on the forward strand.
TTTTTATTGAAGGGATCGCGCTTTGCGGCAATGCTGTAAGCCACTAAAGTTAGTTATTTATTTTAAAACGTAATTTTGTGTCCAAGTTTGCACGTCGAGAAGAACACAAAGCAAGTTGATTTCGCCGCTCACTGATCCGTCAAAACGTCTATTGTGTCATATCTGACTCCAATTTTTTGATTTCAGCTTTAATTAAAAGTTATCAGCTTTTAAAGGAGTAAAATTGTCCATGTTTGAATTTGAAGCCTCATATCTTCCCTTTGAAAGCCTATTTAAAAATATTTAGTCAGATATGACAATCTACAATACACCTAGTTTACCTCCCTGCAGTGTCAACTCATGAAATTCTCTATACGCGCTGAATTCTTGGACACAAAATTGCATGTTTTTACGCTTCCGAACGCTTCCCGAGCAAACACAAATGCAAAAAATATATATTTATGGTAATTTTGCTTATTTAATCCACGGGCTATTGTCAACACTTCATGCAAAAAGAACAATGCGTTGAAAATTAGTGTATTTTACCAGACAGCGCTTTTCACGTTCAATTATTGATGCAGAAACATGGCAGAGCCTGTTCGTGAATATTTCGCGCATTTTCGGTATCAGCCGTCGCACTTCGTGCATACTCTTTTCATAAATGCATACTGATGAGCGGAACCTGTCCCACGCGACCTTAAAGAATCTGACTCACCCAGTTTGCATTGCGCGCCTACGTTGGATCGTCCGCCATTTTCAGGGCCCCCGAAAGTTCATACTGTATTGTAGATAAGAAATTCATTGTGCAAGAGGTGATATGCTTGCCCAAATATGGAATAGAGCAATAAGAGAAGCGCGCAATGCAAACTGGGTGGGTCAGACTCTTTAAACAGGTTTTTACTAATAGGGTGAAAATAATTATTTCTGATATGGTGCCCATCTACTAAAAATTTGCTTTAATTAGTATAGGTAATACAATGGTTCCTACGGGTATTTGGGATAAATACATCGATTAATATTTCAAAATTGTCCCAAAATATGACGAGCCGCTTTGTATCATTTATGTATACTACAAGGCTGAGAAATGTCGCTTTTTCTAACGCTCACCGTGTGATCATCGATCCGCGACCAAATATTACTTTAAAACAATTTTCTTAAACACTGTGATAACGTACCATCTCTGCTTCATCTTTTCATTTTAATAGTAATATTAGAAACTTTGCACCAAGGAGCTCTTTAGACCGCAACAAATCTCCCTTCTTTGGCGGTCAGTGCTTTTTTGACGGAAAACATTGGCGTGAGGTCATTTTGCCGTACATGTCCGCAGCGGAAGCGAGCTTTCGATGAAACTTTGAGCATTTTTCCACTTTTTATGGTTTCTCTGTCCTCAAAATCAGAAACACTTCTGTCCACTTTGTCAAGATGGCTGAAAAGTACGTTAGTTTACAAGCAAAGTGTCTGACTCCAAGTCGGAGCCTTTATCTACTTTCTCTTGCTCACTTCGGTGAATAACTTATCCATTTACTCGTCGAGTTGTCTGTTGACGTAGCTAAAAATATCCGCATTGAATCATTTGATTTCAACCCAGCTTGATCGTACAAGGATGTAATAGGTCTTCGTACCGCCCCTCCCGTTGCCACGACAACTGTAGTTTCTACATGTAGGTAGTTTCTACATGTAGGTATTTCAAATTACAGCTCGTCTCAGCTAATCAGATTTGAGAAATTTCTCAGCCAGTAGAAAAAAGTGCACTAATTATTATTTATTTTATTTAAACAAATATTTAAATAGGAAGTATCCAGTTCAGCATAGGCTGGTTTAAATGGAGTCCTGTATTACATTACAATAGATAATAATTCCAATTACTTATTTAAAGCAGAAAAGGGAATCAGTCTGGTTTTTCAAGAAATTGGCGAGGGCAGTTTTAAATTGAGAGGAGTTGGAAGTCCTAGGAAGCGTGTTCCAGGGCTTCACCCCACGGTATAAAAAAGAGCTCTAAATTCGTTCCCGCAAGGGGTAGTCCTAGAAAGTCCCTAGTAGTCTTAAGCCCAAAATCGTGTCAACAGACGTATGTTGAAAGTCACTTAATAGGTAATCTGGAGCTAGGCCATTAATGCACTTGTACACAGGTAGTGTTGAAAACGAAGACCCCGAAAACGAAGACCGAAGACATAAGACCCCCAAAAACGAAAACGAAAACCCCAAAACACGAAAACGAAGACCCCAAAAAATCGAAAACGAAAACCCCAAAACACGAAGACCCCAAAAACGTGTTCGTTTTCGTTGTTTAGGGGTCTTCGTTTTCGTTTTTTAGGGGTCTTCGTTTTCGATTTTTTGGGTCTTCTTTTTCGTGTTTTGGGGTCTTCGAGTTTTCGTTTTTCGGGGTCTTCATTTTTGCACAAGCATACATTTACAGTAATCACGACGAATTGGAAGACTTGGCCGGCTAAATGTTTTATACAGTTCATTGTAGTGAACCGAGGGACATTCAATAATGCAGACACATGAACAGTAGTCGAACAGAGGCAGAATCATGGCGTTATACAACGTAATTGGCAAGCAGAGCGAGGCAAGATCTAACGTGCCCTGCGCAACATGCCTAAGCGGGATGAGATCTTTTTTTTTTTCAGTGAGCTTATATGCTCCTTCCATAAGAGTGTGGGGTCCATTTGAACACCAAGATATTTGAATTTGTATACTCTTTCAAGATATGTGTCATGCACATGAATAGTTGCAACCTTTGATGGGTACTAGGAAACAATATCATAGTTTCACTAAACTGTAGTAAAAGAAAGTTACTGTGAAGCCAGTTAATGATTTTAGTTAAGTCAGACGAAAGCGCATTTTGAATTGAAGAAACTAAATTACTAGCAAAGTATATCAAGGTGTCGTCAGCGTATATTTCAACATTGCAGTAATCTGCAACGAGTGATCTTTTTTTTCCGCGGTCCGAATGGGCGAGAGTGCAATGCCCATTAGCCTTACACGCACACAAAATAACATCACGAAAACAAACAAAAACAACACTAGATACGTTACATGCGGAAGGAAAGATGCACAAGCATGTCAAAAGTCACCGGGGGAATGAACCCCGCCTCTCCTTAAGGCCGCCAAGTGCAATGCGACCTAGAAGACACAACGGAAACAGACAAAACACAAAATAAACACAGAAAAGAAAACAGGCCCAAAGGCTGCACAATTGGCAAACAAAAACTAAAACTAAACCACAAGAGTAACACTCAGGTAAAAAGACAACAAGAATAAAACATGCAATAAACAATTGAGCCATTCCGATTGATAAAAACATGCGTAAAACTAATTGCAAAACCGCCAAAAATCCAACAGAAAACCAGCGCAAGCTGCACTGTTCTACCAATGAAGGCGACCGATTAGCGACGCGCAAACCAAGAACCACCCCCCCCAAAAAAAACAATTTAGCGGCCCTCCAATTGAGTAAAAAACCTGCAATAAAACAATTGATAAAAACAGCGCAAGCTGCACAGTGCTACCAATAAAGGCGACCGATTAGCAACGCGCAACACAAAATCAAACCCAGCCACTCAGTACTACCAATAAAGGCGACCGAGGGACTAACCAAAAACGCCCAAATTTAGTGAAAATCCAAAAACTAAAACAACCTGGTAATTTGTCAATCAGGTAAAAACATGCAATAAAACAATTTGGACAAAATGCCAAATGATAAAAACATGCATAAAAACGCAATTGCAAATTACCGGTTGAATACAAAAACTAATTTATACACCAAAAAAGTAAGAAGGATCCAAAGGGTTTAGAGACGTAAGGTAAAGGAATCACCGCTGACCGAGCCAATGAGGCCATTGGCGCCCCATTGGCTCTGAAACCGTCTGCGCTTACGGCGAGAAAGAAAACGCTTGAAAAACAAAGGCAGATAGAAGGATAGGCGGGACTTCATGCAGGCAAGAAGCCCCAAAGCGCTAGGAGGTTTGGACCGAAAGCAGAAGTCATTCCGTTGGGTCCAAACAAGAAACTTGCAAACATTAAGGAGATAACAAAAAACATGAGGGACACTGGAAAGCTCAGTGCCATTAAAACCAAAAAGGACATGCGGAACTTCAATGGTAGGAGCCAGGGGAGAGTAAAGGAACAAGAGGGACTGAATCCAATCAAGCCCACTCTTGGCCAGAGGACACGAAAAGAAAAGATGCTCGGCACACTCCCAAGGGTAGCCACAGAAGCACGCAGACGGGATAGGATGGGATGGAGTATCATCTTGGCTTACAATCTTCACCGTGCTGTAAAAACCATACGATGAGAACTCCGCACTAGCGCGTTACAAAGCACATGGTTTCGTTTCTCCATTCACAACGACACCGAAAGGCGCGCGCCTAGCATGCCGGGAGCATAAATTACAAATGGATTTGAACGGACTTAAGAAACAAACTGTTCTATTGTTGAGGATTGGCCTCAACACCAACTACAAGACCAGCAGGAGAAGATGAGCCCTGCAAAGGCCTCCAAGAACGAAGAAGAGCAGCGTAGAAAGGGGGGAGACGGCCAGGACCAAAAGCAAAAGGCCGGGCAAAAACGTCAGAAGGGCGCGCACCAAAACGGTCCAAAAACCAATATGTCATAAGGTAAACCCATCCATTGGGGGCCACCAAAGAACGCCACACCCACTGAGCCAGTAGGGCATGGACTTAAAATTCGACCGAGACCATGCTAAAACCCCCGATTCTTTAGGATGTACTATCACCTTACGAGCAACCAAATCGCGTTTGTTACGCCAAAAGAAAGAAAAAATACGACGATTAAGATCAGTAAGAACCCAGGGGGGCATATGCACTAAGGAAGCAACGTACCAGATGCGAGAAAGGGCAAGAGCATTGATGATTAACGCTCTCCCGCCATACGAAAGGACCCGACCGCGCCAAGACATGAGAAATTTTTCCACTGCCTCAAGACGCGGCCTCCAATTTGCTTCGTCCATACACCCGTTACCGATGAAAACCCCCAAAATGTTTACCTTATCTGATGTCCACTGGATGGGAACAGGCGCATGCAAGCGATTACGCCATGCCCCCAACCAAAGACCCTAACATTTCTCCATGTTCAGTTTAGCACCAGACCCTTTCTCAAAAAGTGCGTATGTGTCAAAGGTGGCCAAAGTGGCCGCATCAGAGACAGAGATGACGGAAGTATCATCCGCGTAAAGAGACAAAACAGGCAGACGATGTACAAGACCAGGCAACTGGAGCCCAGTAATGACAGGATTTGCTCTAATGGTGGCCGCCAGCACTTCCATGGTGAGGACGTAAAGAAGGGGGGAGAGCGGACAACCCTGCCTCACTCCCCTAGATGGCCTAAAACGATGCGACTGATGCCCATCGATAAGGATAACACTACAAATATCAGTATATAATAATTTAACCGAACGTAAGAAGGAATCTCCAAACCCCATTTTAGAAAAAGTAGCAAGAAGAAAACCCCAGTCAACGCGGTCGAAGGCTTTTTCTTGATCCAGCGATAAAATGGCAACGGGGATATTGAGTTCGTAAGCAATTCCAGCTACATCGCGAAGAAAGGCAACATTCTCTCCGATGTAGCGGCCAGGCACGCCACACGTTTGATCAGGGGCAACAACATGGTGAATAACTTTTAGGAGGCGCCCGGCCAAGGCTCGGGCGCAAAGTTTGTAGTCAACATTTAAAAGACTGATAGGTCGCCAATTTTTATGTAGCAGGCGGTCTCCCTTTTTATAAAGTAAGGTAATAAATGCTTGGCGCTGGGACATTGAGAGAGTTCCAGAGTCATATGATGCATTAAGGACCTCAACGAGATCCGAGCCCAGAACATCCCAAAAAGCAATATAGAACTCCATTGGAAGACCATCCGACCCTGGTGATTTACCTTCCGCCATACCCAACAAGGCAACATGTACTTCCTCCAATGTAAGAGGGCCTTCACAGTGGGTGACCTCATGGGCAGGGACAGTAGAAGAAAGATTGTTAAGAAGGGCCTGTTGAACCCGAAGGTCCACAGGAGAAGCTGAGAAAAGATCGGAATAGAAAGATACCCATGAGTCGCAGATGTCATAAATGTGAGAGACAACTGTACCGTCCGGGCGCTTCATTGCCGAAATCCAGCTCTCGGTCTTACGCTTCTTCTCGAGACGGAAGAAGAACCGAGAACGTCTCACCCTCTTCGGCCCAAAGAATTCGAGAACGGAACCTTGCCCCTTCAGCAATTGACCGGTCGATAGTGGCGATCCGGGCAAGCACATTCTGGTAAATGGGCATCAAAGTTACAATACCGGCGTCTATTTGCCTTTTAAGATGGCTGGCCAATCTGTCCAGCAAGTCCCGAGATTCATTTTCAACCTTATTTTTTGTACTACCATGAAAAACCGCCAAGCGCTTAATTTTAGTTTTACCAATGTCCCACCATTTCTGCAGAGAAGGGAACGAATTTTTCAAGAGAGACCAATCCTTTCAAAAACTAGTGACTGCATCAATGAAAGTATCATCTTTCAAAAGGGAAACATTAAAAAGCCACCGCCCAGGGCCCTTGGGGATGGGCTCAGAAATCACTAAAGACATGGAGACCATAGCGTGGTCGGAAAAGGGGCATGGAAGAATATCACAAGAGGCCAAGGCGTGAACCCACTGATAAGGGCACCCTATAAAGTCAATACGGGAAGATAGGGACCCGTCGTGACGGAGCCACGAAAAGGCAATCTCGTCAGGGTGCAGATAACGCCAAGCGTCCAGGATGCAACAACCCTGGAAGAAAGAGGCCAGTGTTAAACAACTCTCTCTATAATAATCCAAGGGATCAGAGCCGCGGCGATCTAAAGTTCGGTCGAACACAGCATTAAAGTCCCCACAGACAACAGTGGGAACAGAAGGGTCGATACGCTCGACAGAGGCCTCAAAAAATTCATCCCGGGAGGGATTACGGTTGGGTGCACACAAACATGCAACCCGAAAAGTGACTCCATGCCGACTGAATTCAGCCATCACGAATCTGCCTTCCGTATCAATCCAAGATTTGACAAGAGTAAAGATGGGCCTATATAGGAGAACGCTACCACAAGAAAGGTTAGAACCCGGCGATAACACAACCGAAAAACCATAAGATGAGAACCATTGTTGGGCTTCACGGGACGAGGTGCAGTGTGTTTCCTGCAAGCAGGCAAACTGCACAGAAAGATGGCCCAAAGATTGTAACAAGGCCATCCTCTTGTTTGCGTCCCGGAGGCCATTGACATTAAAGGTGATTACAGTAGTGTAGGTAAAGGTAGAGGGGGGGGGGGGGGGGTGATACACGGGTTAAAATACTCAGTTAAGGGGGACAGACAGAAATTACTTCCTAAGACTCCTAGCCCCAACGCAGGAAGGCGACGAACGATCTCGGGAGGTACTACGGCCACGCGACGGGCTCCGCTGACTGTTCTTCTTCGCAGGGTCGGAACATCTCCCTCTACCACGCTGAGGTCTGGGCTCGTCCGGGACAGGAAAATCATCGCGTTTACGCTTCGAAGTGAACCGAACTTCCATGGGCGATTCCTGACTGTCAGACTCGATGCGCTGGCCATCCGGAAAACTCTCGTCATCCGTACTAACATCCCCAGACTGGGAAGAGGGCGCCGGTTGCTTTTTCCTTAAAAAGCCAGAAATCATTTTCCTCACGGGGGACTTTTGTGGGTTATCACCTTTACCACTTTTAGTATTACTACGATTTACTTTGTTTTTACTTTTATCCTTCTTATTCTCCGTTATTTGGGGCTCGGTCTGTTCTGGCCGGCTCCCTTGAGCATTATTACTAGAATTCTTATCACTGTTAATGCTACCGGTAGCGGGGGGGCCACTCGGCTCCGACTGGCTTAGATCTTTAGTAGTATTGTTATTAGAGTTATCATCAAGAGACTGGGGCTCAGTCTGTTTCAACTGGCTCCCAGCAACTTCTTTACTAATAGTATTGACGCTATTGCCCTGCGCAACATTCCTAAGCGGGATGAGATCTTTTTTTTTTTTCAGTGAACTTATATGATCCTTCCATGAGAGTGTGGGGTCCATTTGAACACCAAGATATTTGAATTTGTACACTCTTTCAAGATATGTGTCATGCACATGAATAGTTGCAGTTTTCAACCTTTGATGGGTACTAGGAAGCAATATCATAGTTTCACTAAACTGTAGTAAAAGAAAGTTACTGTGAAGCCAGTTAATGATTTTAGCTAAGTCAGACGAAAGCACATTTTGAATTGAAAAAACTAAATTACTAGCAAAGTATATCAAGGTGTCGTCAGCGTACATTTCAACATTGCAGTAATCTGCAACGAGTGATCATGAAAGGTCATTGATGTACACGATGAAAAGTAGAGGACCAAGGACGGATCTTTGTGGAACCCCAAACAAGATTTCTTGGATTTCTTTCTTTCTGAGACTATCCCATTTACGCATACAGATTGAGCGCGGTTTTTGAGGTAGGACGTCAACCATTGCACTGCTGAAACGCTAAAACCAAATGAATTCAGTTTTTTTAAAGAGAATGTCATGGTCCAAAGTATCGAAGGCCTTACTTAAAGGGATAGTTTCACGGTTCCGCGCATGTGCACAGATTAAAATGCTTTATTCGTGTTCTTACCAATTTTATCGGTTGAAAAACCACTCATATTTACTTCAATAATCACATACCGTAAAGTTCCGATAGTAACGACTCGCCGAAAGTAGCGACCCCCCCCCCGAAAGTAACGTCAAAACTTTGTGGCTGCTAATAAATCCCAAAAGTAGCGACTCCACCCCCCCCCCCCACCCGAAGTTAGCGACCCCACGAAAGTAGCGAGTACCCCAAAAAGTAACGAGACGGAACCAAGTTTCCACATACACAGACAGTATACACATACCGTATATTTTTTTTCCAATCATTAGTCAAGTTTTTAATGTACAATGAAAAATGAAGATGAAGGACACAAACGAAGGCGAACGAGATGCGACTACAGTTGGACACGTGCCTGATAGCTTAGCGGAGATTCTGTACAAGCCATTGCTGGAAAAGGAAATGAAGATGACTTGCCGTGTGTCTGGCCAAAGCAGGAGTGCGCCTGAAGGTACATACATGGGTTCAAGGAGGAACCATCGAGATTCCTTGCTTTTATGAAATTGGCGTCAAGAAAGGACTTAGAAGTCTAAGAATGGAACTGAGAGACAAACTAGTACAACTCGTCCCGACCACTGACAATACAATATAGGAAGACATCCGGAGCCCACCCATGTGGCAGTTAAAAACATGAAACTGGACAGACGAATTTCGTCTCATTTGTTTATCATTGCTGTTGATTTATTTATTTATTTATTGCTGCATTTATTACTACGGTATCATTGTTACGTACCTTCTTTTTTATGAAACAACATCTATATACCATGGAAAGTAAATAAAATGTTCTTTTTTTTTAATTTTATGTTGTTTATTTTTCATTTCGGAAAAAAGAGCTCGCGCCAGCTTTATTGAACGGTTTTTGTTCCCCGAAAATAACGACCCCCCGAAAGTATCAACGGCTGCTAATTCCGAAAGTAACAAGTAAACTTGCTGTATGTCCATTAGGATTTTGCAAGTAAATCATGTAGATGTAGGTCGTTACTTTCGGAACTTCACGGTACTATAATTATTGCATGCAAAGCGAAAGATGACCAAAATTCACAGAACATTTCAACGTATTACACCGCCAAAGTCAACACAGAATAAAACCTTTGACCCGAAGGATTTATTCCACGCTCTGGTGGCTTTCATGGCGCACACGGGTATGTACAATCATCCATTTAATCAGCTGACTGACCGCGACATTTTCACGGGCAAATTTCCCGCCAGAGTTATCTATTCGCTTCCGATTGGTCTAAACAATGAAATTAAATGGGTTACGTCATAGCTTGCACATGCGCCGAACCGTGAAACCTCCCTTTAAGTCTAAAAATACTAGTCCCTTGAGAAGTCCCTTATCAATGTTTCTTAATAGTGCGTTTGTAACATTGACGAGGCTTGTTGAGGTGGAATGCAGTGGACGGAAGCCAGATTGACACTGCGAAAGTAGTTTGTGTTCTTGCAAAAAGGTAAAGCCATTTGCTGTACGGCACGTTCAAGGACTTTTGAAAACACTGGAAGTACAGATATAGGTCTGTAGTTGGAAGGGTCTGTTTTTGTGCCAGATTTATATACAGGAGTAACAACAGCATGTTTCCAATCTGAAGGTCGTGATCCCTCAGAGATAGTCCTGTTCATTAAGAGGGTAACGGGTTTGGCTATGGCTTCAGCGGCATCCTTAAGAAGACGAGCCGACATATCAGTAATACCAGTAGACTTCTTGATTTCAATGCCCTTAAGTTGTTTGCAGACAACGCCCTCAGATAGAGCATCTAGGTTAAATATGTGTCTAGACTGTGTCGAAAGATAAGGCCGTGTTAGAGGTTGAAAGACTGCTGGCAACAGTACAGTAACTGAATTGAACAATAGAAAGCAATAGAAACACATCACTGTTTAGGTCCTAATTAGTACTATTTATGTTGCAATTTCACTCTTCTTTGTGTTTCCAATTGTCCCGCTTAAAGCATACTTGGGTCTGCACCACTGTTTTATTTGCTTTAGTGATGTTTCGAATAAGAACCTGCTTCATTTGTCAAACTGAAGTGGTTCTTATTTATAAGGTGCTTAACTGGTCAAATTTCAGCCTCGAGTTTCTTAATCCACATTTTCGTTTATGCAGGTTTTCACTGTATAAACAAAGACATACAGATATCAATGTTATCTTTACTGTGAGGAGTGGAGATTATGCGCGAGGTCCGTACGCCATAATTACTTAATAAGTATAAAATATTTACTTAAGATACTACGTTTGTCCTTGTCTTCACAATCGAAACATATTTGAATCTTCCTCGGAAATCTTCGGCAATATTCGGAAAATTTCTGAAAATGATCAGAAACGTTCGTACAATCTTTGGACAGTAATCGATTTTCCAAAATCGTCGGAAATCTTCCGAAAATCTTCGGAAAACTGTTTAATACTTCATAAAAATGATACATGGCTGCTCGTGTTTGACTCTATGTGAAGTGTTAGCTCATTCATTAGTCACTGAGTTTCAAGTGAAATATTCAGTTAAAAACACCGTGTTTGGTCATTTATTGCAATACAAGGTGAAGAACGTAAACCCTATTCTGCCTGGGCTTTTTTTTTCGTTCGCGAGCTGTATCTCCAAAAGTATTTGCACTATAGAAGTGAAACTTTTATGGTGTATAAATTTTCTCAATGTTAACTGCGCTGAGTTCTTTGCCAGTTGTTATGTGTCGTAACCGTGGCAAATCTTCACGTCCATGTACATGTCCAACAACAAGAAAGGGTCCATCATATCTCCTAATAAAGCGGGTGGCAGCTCCTTTTACTGTTGAGCTTGGAGGAGGAAGTCTGACAAAAACTCTTTTTCCATATGCATATCATAGTACTCTCGCTGGGTTCTTTTAAGGTCAGCTTTGATTCTGTCAAAGTTTTTCCTCGCTTCAACCGATCGTTTGATTAGTTCTTTGGCATATGAAGCTTGAGAGAGAGATGCAGGAAGCAATTCAAAACCGAGTACTTCTGGAGAGGGAGCGTGTCTTCCAAACACCAGAAAGAATGGAGTCACATGATCTGTTCCCGGTATTGGAGAGATGTTGTGAGCGTAAGTTGCAGGATGCAAGAATTCTTCCCACAACTGCTGATTTTTCTCACAATAAATGCCTAATGCAGGATTAAGCCAACGGTGCACTCGTTCTGTATAACCATTAAGATGAGGGCGGTAGCTTGTGGTGAAGACATGTTCTATAGATAGCAACTTGGCGAGTTCCTGAAGTATTGCATTGGTGCACTCACCACGTGATCACTTTGAAGTATAGAAAGGAATCCAAATTCCAAGAACACATGATCATACAAGGCTCGGGTAGCTGTGGTGGCTCGTTTATCCGGGACAGGTATAGCACGTAGAAAGTTTGAGTAAGGGCACACTGCTGTCAAGATCCACTTGCTTCCATTAGGCGAGACTGGAAGTTCACCAACATAGTCTATGCCTAAGGTGTGAAATGGATGTTCATAAAGGCGGACCTGCATGGGACCATGATTTTGATCAATAGTTTTGAAACGAATGCAGTCGGGACATCTGCCTATCCGGTTTCTGACATGTGTCGACATGTTTCGCCAGTAAAAATCATTTGCCAAGGCTTGAAATGTGGCTTCTCAGCCCCTGTGCATAGCAAAGGAAGAGTCATGATAAGCTCTTAGCAGATGTCTGCGTAGCTGGATATCATCTGGCACTACAAAACGATAGTGATTTGGGTTGTCCATCATTTCATCACGATACATCAGGATACCATGGGTGACAGCTGCACGTTTCGAAAAGTGTCGAGCCCACTGTAAGTGTTTCTGTGGCAAGCCTGGAAATTTTGATTTTTCACATCCCAACGAAAGGAAGTTGAACACAGAGCGACGAAGGTTTATTCCAGCTAAAGCAGGTAAATATTCCTTAGAATTGGGTTTGATTGTAGCTTCTTTTGAGGTGTCAGGTTCAACACACTTGAGTGCAGCACGCTGAACAGTGATGGGTGTCAGAAGGCAAACATGGCGTATGTAAGCAACAGTTGCATTAAGAGTCTCAGACACCAAGGAGGGAGTGTGATGTGGAATGTCCACAAACATTGCAAGTAAAATGAAGGAGGTAACACTATCTTCTGGAGCATACGGTTCGTCGACTAAAGGGCAAGTCAGCCATAGGCTGGCGACTTAAAGTGTCTGGTACAGTGTTGTTAATACCAGGACGGTGCTGACTGAAGAAGTCAAATTCTGCCATAGACGTACACCAACGTACCAGTTTAGCTTGCTGTGGTGCCAAGGAGGTTAACCATTTCAGATGTGCATGGTCTGTGATGACTTTGATACGTCGGCCAAGGATGTAAGGACGAAAATGTTCAAGACCCCACTTTACGGCGAACAGTTCTTGTTGTAATGTGTGCCATCGGGATTCTGCTGGAATAAAGACTCTTGATGCGAATCTGACAGGACGGAGCTGGTTGTCTTTCCATTGTGCTAGCATAGCACCACAACCTAGTTTACTGGCATCAACATGGAGTTCAAATGCAGAATTCCAGTCTAGATGATGCAACAGTACATCAGGGTCAGTAACTGCCTGTTTTAAATCTTCAAATTCCTTGGTGTGATTTGATGACCATATAAAGGGAGTATCCTCTTTTAAGAGCTGACAAAGGTATTTGGTGCGAGTGGGCATGTTTGGAATATAGTCGCGAAAGAAGTTGCAGAGACCCAAAAATCTCTTAAGGCTAGTGGTATTGGCAGGTGGCTCCATGCTGGTAATGGCTTCAATTCCTTTTGAGTTGGGTTTTCTCCCATGTTCAGTTATGGTGTGTTCCAAGACTTGAATTTCCTTTGCAAACAAGGTGCATTTTGCGGGCTTCAACTGAACACCAACTTTAACAGCTCTTGCAAACAGCAGTTCATAGCAATGAAGTGCATCACGCTGTCTGTGACCACATGATGATGTCATCGACATATACGATCAGCCACTGATGTAAATAATCTGCGAAAACTGTGTTGAGAATTATTTGGAAAGTGTTAGGAGCAGTCTTTAATCCGACTGGTAGTCGCAAGAATTCATAGAGTCCTACGTGAGTACAAAAGGCACTTTTGTGCCGATCTTGTGGGTGGAGAGGAATTTGCCAATATCCACTGGCGAGATCACAATGACCAAACACTTCCCCCTGGGAAATTGAATCAAGAACACTTGCAGTTGAAGGAATGGGGTAGCCATGGCCACGAGTCACACTGTTAAGGCCTCTGTAGTCCACGACAAAGCAAGGCGGTTGTTTCATATCATTTTCAAGTGGTTTACGGACGAGGATACAAGGTGCTCCCCATTCTGACTTACTTGGTTGAATTATTTTCATCTTAAGCATGCGCTGTAATTCATTCTTAATAGCAAGGAGCTCTTCTGGGCTTCTGCGGTAGGGATGTTTATACACAGGCAAGACATCTTATGTATCAATGTGATGTTGAAAGCCTTGTATCTCACCCAGAGAAGAACCAGGGAGTAGAAATGCGGTGGGATACTTGCGAAGAAGATGCCTAAATTCTTGTAGGGGTCTTGGTCAACATGGGCATATTTTGGTGAATCAAGTGCCAATGCTTTGATTAAAGCTTGATGATACTCCTCTGAGCTGGGATCTGGTGGTGAACGTGTAGAATAAGGCACAAATTCATGTTTGTGGAACTCAGATGTGTTCTCACTAAAGGGTGACAGGATGGAGGAATCAAGTCCTACTGCTGTTAATTCTTTCAGCTGTTCAGAGATCTTCCATGTTTGCGTTGATGAAATGGGAGTTGTAATATGTGATTGTCCATTGGGGGCAATGGGATCTGGTGGTGAACTTGTAGAATAAGGCACAAATTCATGTTCGTGGAACTCAGATATGTTCTCACTAAAGGGTGACAGGATGGCGGAATCAAGTCCTACTGCTGCTAATTCTTTCAGCTGTTCAGAGATCTTCCATGTTTGAGTTGATGAAATGGTAGTTCTAATCTGTGTAGTAGGAGAAGCCGAAAGTGACAGTTTTGATTGTCCATTGGCCCAACACATCCAACTGTCTGCGAGAATATTTGCAGTATTCTCAGCTGCATCTTCGTAAGCCTGACTGTCTTCTTCGCATATTCTTTGAGTTTACCCGCAGGGTTTGTGACAGCTGGCAAACCAAACAGAACATGTTCTTGAGCAGTGGTCGATGTCTCACCATCGGCTGGTTCGTTTGAGGGTGGGAGTTCTGCGACCAGAGATTGCATGGGCGGTTCCTTGTGACGGAGAGCTTTGCAACCCCATTTGTGACACTGAGAACATTTATGAAGTGTCCCAGCTGAACACTTGTTATTTGCTTGCTCGCAATTAGCAGAGAGAAGCCTGTTAAAATTTCTGCATACTTCTGGAAATTTCTTTCTTTGTGCCAACGGTCGCTGCGTACAATCACGAGCTGTCTGCCGGGTATGGCCGCAAATCCAACATGAGCGTTGTTCTTGAATAGGCCGATTATCGCCACGAAATTGACCAGAAGAGCTAAGTAATGCAGTTCGCTGTGGAACTTCATTGGATGCAGTGGGCGCGACGGGGAATCTTGGGGTAAGGGCGAAGCGATTCCTTTATCAGTAGCAGCGATGAACGAATGTTCAATGCGTCGAGCGGCTTCAACGGCTTTATCGAGTTGTGTCACATGGTGTGCTTGAAGAAACAGATGTTGGGCAATATGTGGTTGTAACTTGAAAATAAACTGCGAAGTAACATAAGTTGGGCAAGATTTAGTGAGGCTTTCGCCTAGTTTATCGGGTTGGTGAAGGGTATTTTTATACTTGAATGCAAATTCATCCACAGATTCCGGTGGATCCTGTTTCATCGCGCTTAATTCGGCTGCCAAACGTGGACATTTTGAGTCGGTGGGTTCCTGAAACTAGTCCCGTAAACTTTTCATGAAAGAGGCCAATTGCTCGTCTGGTGATTTGTCAGAGAAGCCTTCTGTACCGCGACAAAATGACAACACAGAACGTGGCCATTCCCCTATGCACTGTTGTTCGAGAAGCGACAGGCGAATGGCGGCAGGAAGATGAGACGTTTGTTCTAGAAATCGCTCCAAAAATTCAGCAATGTCGTCTTGTAGTTTTGTGTCTTGACGGAAGGTAGGTAATTGGAGCGTCGGTAGTCGTAAGGTTGGGCTGCTGAGAGAAGGAGACGTAGAATCGGCAGTGCTAGCGTGTGACGGCCCTGCACTTTGAGCTTGAAGTTGGACCGCGCTAACTAGTCCATTTACGACATCGCTGAGGCCAGCAACGACTCCTTGTAATTCTTCGATAGTAGCAGGCATGTTAAATTGTCGTCAGTCCGGGTTCTCCACCACTTTGTAGTAGGTTGAGTCGTTGCACAAGACGAGAATAAAGAACAAAACGCCACTTTATTCCTCGAGTTCTCTCGGCTACATGTGTTCTCTTCCGACTGTTTCTAATCGGTTACAGGCATGCAATGCTACATGTATACAGTCACGAATTGTCCCACTACAGGCAGAATAGGGTTAAAATGAGACAAGGATGGAAGCTTTCCTGTTAATATCTGCTTTTCTTTCGTAGAAGCATCAAAGGGGGAGAAATCGGCACAATGAAATTCACAGATTTGAATGAGAGAGCGCGTTGCAGAATACATCTGTGAGTCTTTTTAATTTACACAAAAGTTATGTTTTAAATATTTTAACTCAGCTTGATCATCTTACTGCAACACTGTCTAATTCGTTTCAAACTCATCAAAACCTTAATATGTAGGGGTTTAGGGCAAGGGGACTCCGAGTACATCGACATCTTCTCAACATGGATAAAGCCATCACGCTTGCGATGGACTTTTGGCCTTGCTGGATTTGCACGTACAAAACATGGAGATAAAAACAAATTGCTTCCATGTCCAACGGGCACGTTTTTCAAGCCCCCTATCACAAAATGGTATGAAACAGACCTTTCCTGCACTAAATGCCCTGTAGGTAAGTCTATTGTTTGTTTATAAAATAAAGGGACTAGTTAAAAGTAAAAGAAGAAGGGATAAACTAAGGAGGAACAGATGAGTCAAGAGATTTGTAACGTTCTCATTTCTTGAACTACTCGGATTTCTGCTGCATCATAAATGCTACGGCTCACCCTCTCCCCAGCAATTCTGCACTATTTTGAAAATTCTTTTACTCACAGAAATGACAAGGATATAGGTAAAATTCACTCAGATTTAAATAATAGCGGAGCACTTGCCAGGCCGAAGGCCTGGCTGCGCAGCTCCGTACTCATAGAACCTATCGCCGTCATTTTTCATGGTCATGGCTAGCGGAATGTTTCGCGGGCGTGTGTCCGTCCGCCCGCCGTGGGCTGCCGTGTTGGAACAACATCCGGGATCTTAAAAGCAAGGCTTTGTTTTTCGCGCGGCCACACAGCCCTGAGCTCGGTAAACACTTTAGTTGTTTTGTTGTGTCTAGCGGAGAATTAGAGTCGTTATTTTCCTGCATTTTTTCGCGGTTTGCTACTCAAGACAGGGATACTAATTAAGGAATACTCAGAAGCCGCTTTAGTGGAAAAAGACGAGCTTTGAGGGATAAAATCTTGCTTCGAGGAACTTCGTGTATTACGTTTTTATCAATGCGGGAGATCTTTAGCGGAGATTTGAATTTCCAAGCAAGCGAGGAACTTAAAGGTAAAACAGATTACAGTTTTCGATGAGAATTTATATTGATATCAATCTGTGAGTGACTTTTTATTAGTATTTTTGTTAGTTTTGGAGAATTGATTTTAAAACGTGCTTAAATTCAGTTGTATCGATCTCTTGAATTTCATCGAAGAAAGCTTAAACTCGATGAGCTATAATTAAATGGTACGCGTTTTGCTTTTAAACGTAAACTAATGGAGATTTCAATAATTTTTTTCGAAAGAAGATTGTGTTGTCCATTTTTATGTGTTTGTTCATTCATTAAATAGATTGAAAAGCGATTTTATGTAAACAAAACAAGACTTTGATTTTATAGTACAGTTCTATCTTCACTCGCATCGCCTTATGCAAATAAGCTTATGTTTGTGTATTTTTGCAAGTTTTGATTTTCAAATCAGTTTCTCGGGCAATTTTTGACAAACATAAACTGTCTTTTATTCGGAAACTAGTGGTACTAGTTATTCTAGACAGAGAAAAGTTGTTTTTGTGAACTTTTGTACGGTCTATAAAAATGTAAGCTTACTGTGCAGACGGTCGCGTAATATTGTTTTTGAGAATTGGTAAAATTGAAAATAGCCCATTCGTCAATCTTAATTCTTGTGCTTCCAACCTTTCACCTTAGTTAAGTTTCACCTTAGTTAAGTTTCACCTTAGTTAAGCTTGTTCAAAGTGCGACGCTGTTAGGCTTGGGCTATCTATAAATATATCATGTGTTGAGTTGTCAATAAATTTCAGACTGAAACGAAAAGATCACTTTCATAAAGATGAATGTGGTACTTGCATGGGAATAAATGAAATAATCATATACACATAACATCTGCAGATGATACATATCAGTTAAATCTGTGTTCCTTGTAATAATACTAAGAACCTGATCAGTTGCAAGGTAACCTGAAAACGTACATTGCGATTACCGGTGTAATGCATTTATTTATTTATTTATTTATTTATTTATTTACATTTATTTATGCACGGTTTAATAAAGAAATACATAGTCACGCTGAGCTATCAGGCCAATTGGAGAGCTGGCCAATTGTGTATTATAAAAAAAATGATAGTAATCGGATTGATCGCAGTGTAGAAATCGACAAAATATTACCTTCTCGTTAAATCGAATAGAAAACCCGGGGGCCCCGTCCACACGTATCCGGATATTTTTGAATCCGCAACTTTTTTGTTGCGGATTAGAAAATATTCGCGTGCACACGTAGTGTATTCGAATCGTATTTGCCCGTCCACACGTATCCGGATTCACTCTAGTACCCAGAGCTCCTCTTTAAATGTCGGTCGGCCATGTTGAATATTCGCGCGGTTAAAGACTGGATCCGATACTGTTACGTCAGCGTATTAAAAAAAAATATCCGGATTCGACCGTCCACACGATGCCGTACTCGTAGCGTATTCAAAAATTTCCACTCTGGAGAGCGGACTCAAAAAGTTGCGGATTCGTAAGCCGAATTCGTCGGATACGTGTGGACGGAAGGCCAATCCACAACAAAAAGTTGCGGATTAATAAATATCCGGATACGTGTGGACGGGGCCTAAGCGACCCTGAATAAAACTGCACAATGGCTACTAAAGTACGGCAGCCCCATCAAGGGAAGCCTCCTAAGTATTTAAAGCTAGGGAGGGGGGGGGGGGGGGGAGGTACATGCGGGGAAACGCCACCTAAAAATTACTATAGGTAACAAAACCAGGAATATAGCCATACTACTGCAAATTTACTTGCGAGCTAAAACATTTAAAGGAGTTATTACCCTCACAAGAGCTTTCTTGTTTTGTAAAATAGCAATTTTGAACCCTGTGGATCCGGGTAAAATTTACTATGGCTTTAGGAACTGTGCAATAATTATCAGGAGGGGGGTGGGGGTTGGAAAATGGGCTTCAAGTAAGAAAATATTGAGTAATACCCACCCTTCTAAAGGACTGAATTTAGTTATTGCTCCCCCCCTTCTGATCAGTCAGAAATTTTGAATGACCCCCCCCCCTCCCCCCTTCACACATCTTTTATATACAAATACCCAGCATTTTCTTCTTAATATACACCCACCTGTTATTGCTACGAGGTAATGTTTGTTCCAGACGTGGATATACAGCAATACTACATGTCTACTTGTTGGACATCCATAAGTGGAACAAACATGACCTCGAAGAAGTCTTCAACAAAGCCATCCGATTCCACTTCTGAATCACTTCATTGCGAATCCGAGTTGCTTGCACTGGAACTCATTTCCTCGTTAACGTTCTCTTGGGTTTCTCGTGGGATGCAAGAATGATCACCACGAGCGTACTGGAGAACTCGTGCAACCAGTGCCACTTTACCTCCACTGATCTTAAAGGTGGTCAGACACGAGGGGTCATGTAGCAGGGACATGTCGCAGCGACATGTAGCAGTGACAAAAGTTTGTGTAGTACACAATGAGGGACATGTAGCAGGAAAAAAATCATAGCACTTGCACACCACATGAAAATGTCGTGGGGACATGTCTCAGGGACATGTTGCAGCGACACGTCCCCTCTGTGAACTGATACTATCATAATTGTGCAACACCAATTTTGGGGACATTTTGTCCCCGCGACGTGTCCCATGAAGTTCAACAAGTTGAACTCCGTGAGACATGTCGCAGGGACAAAATGTCCCCAAGATTAATGGTGTTGCACAATTATGATAGTATCAGTTCACACGAGGGGACGTGTCGTTGAAACATGTCCCTGAGACATGTCCCCGCGACATTTTCATGTGGTGTGCAAGCGCTATGATTTTTTCCCTGCTACATGTCCCCGCTACACTCCCTGCTACATGTCCTTCAGTGTGTACTACACAATTTTTTGTCGCTGCTACATGTCGCTGCGACATGTCCCTGCTACATGACTCCTCGTGTCTGACCACCTTAAGAACATGCTGGTTAAGGTACATCTTCAATCTGTTGCAATACGATTATCTATGTTGTAGTGAAATTATGATTTTGGTGCAATTTTGTCTGCACTGGTTTAAATTTATTTTGAACCAGTGCAAAATATTTGAACTGGAGCAAAATATTTTCCCCAGGGCAAAATATTTGCACTGGTGTATAACTATATATTCTACTGTTCAAATGTTGTTGACAATAGCCCAATTTCGATATATTAAAATTCAACTTGAAACAAAAGACAACACTACGAAGCTTAGGAGAATAAACCATATAAATCCTTACTATCATTCCCTTAAGCCTCGCAGTGATGTCTTTTGTTTCAAGTTGAATTTATTTTAATATATCGAAATTGGGCTGTTCAAATTTAAAAAGCCAGAAACGCTTTATCACAATATTCGTCTCTATATTTTAGAGATAGAGAAGAATAGATAATCGTATTGCAACAGATTGAAATTGCAGTTCAACCACAGAACAGATCATCAAGTCTTTAAGTGAGAACTATAAACACTTGAAATAAAATGTTCAGCCCCCCCTCCTCTTGAGTGACTTATTTTACTTTGAGCCCCCTATCCTTGCTTTGATTTTACTTTATGCCCCCCCTCTGATTTTCCAACCCCCCCCCCCCTCCCCGTGTCATGTCGTGCCATGAATTACGTCACATTGACATACTTATAAATACAGTTGTTTGTTTTGTTCAATAAATGTTCTGGTGACATCACAGCATACCCTCTGGTCTGCTAGCCTGAGGCTAAAACCGCCTACTAAGTAAATTTCCTTTACTCGTCTTAAATACTAGTTATACTTTCATTTAAACTTTAACATTTTAGGAGGATTTTATTCAGACACTGAAGCGTTTGTTAGCAACAGTTGTCGACGATGTCCTAATGGTACCTTTGTTCCATACAATAATGCGCCTGGTAAGAAGATACATGACTGCATCGCTTGTCCCCAAGGTAAATGTTGATTTAGGGAGCCATGTCGATAAGCTTTGGCTAAGGCTAAGTTTACACTAGAGCGAGATTTTTGACAAGGGAATCGCTTTTCGTATACACGCAGAAGGGTGCATCGGGGTGAAATGGTACCCTGTATGCGCTACGAATCCGGATATTGAATCGTGAGTTCAATCTGGGTACTTTAACTTGTATCCGAATACTTTGGAATCCGAAGTAAGTGGGGTTTTTTAACGAATCCAGACGATTTTCACGTTCTCAAATTCGCTCAAATAATTAATTTTATTCGTTTATTTTTCTCAAACTGAGAGTTTTATCTCACGTTGGTAATGAATTGTACTTAATTTTCTATATTGTTTAACTTATCTTTTGACGAATAAACGTCTGACATCGTCTTATTTATTCTTCTTGTGACTTTTTATCTTCATTTTACAAGAAAATGGGGAAATAAGGAAATGTTTCATATCGTCGTTTGCTGTCCAAGATAAAGATTTCTCACATTTATGTGGACGATTGACCACGAATCCTTCGCCACCCAACCACCTATCTCAGGATTCATAGTGCAGTGTAAACTATTCTGGAATCTGAATTCCGTGTCATGTAAACGCCTCACGAAATCAATCCGTATTTATTTCAAACTTACTGAGATTTTCTGATGGAATTTCGCGTGTGAAAACCAGGAGTTTTCGCAGCCAATCGCCAGAATGGTGAAACGACTTTCTCGCAGGTGGCAAAAGCATGTCGTCCAATCACAAAGCACCTGTCAAAACATATTAGTATTTTCAAAGCCGGTTTCATTGTTGCTGGTGCAAGCGTTTTCATTCACAACACGTTTGCTTAGTTTAAGGTGTTTCCCTCCAGTTTCCATGCAGCCGCACCGACCATTTTTAAGTAGCCGTTTAACTAACTTTCCTTTATTGAATTAGTATGAAACTTACACAAAATATTGTACTTAGTTTGAAGTTTATACGATTGAAATAATTTTGAAAATCGGATTTAAAATTGCGGAGATAAACGAGAAACATTGAAATCGCTTGAGTCTAAATTCTGAGCGATTGCGATGGCATCTAGAAAAATCAAAACTATTACGATAAACTATGACATATGGCAAACTAAATATCTAAAAATTAGAAACTTTTGTCAAGCCGATCTTGAGTAAATCAGGAAAACATTTCGAACTTGTGATTTTGCATGTGTATGAGCACATCAATAAGTTCCTCAATCAAGCTTATAAAAGTTTAATTTCTCAATCTCAAATTTACGCCAAAATGTGTGTTTAGAGTATGAGATGAAACTAGGAAATTTTGAAATCGTTTCTCGTTTTAGTTTTGGAGATTTGATTTTCTATAGGAAACCATAGTTTTTTGACTGAGTCCTTGATATTGTAGTTTTAGCGCTTTTCTATATATTTCAAAAACCGCGAGATAGATTTTTTGTAAAACTTTTTTAGTCGTTTCTTTATGATATGAACAACATTGTCTGGAAGTTTCATCTTGATTGAAACATTGCAACATGGTCAAATAAAATAATAAAGTTCACCCAAAACGCGATTGAGACTTCGTGCTTTGATTGCACGGTTGAAGGCGCACAAAGACGCTTTAATTAATTATTTCAGGTGAAGCGCAACGCATTTCTGCGTGACCATCATGTTTTGCGGAGTAACGTTAGGGGCTGTGTTCCACGTTATTTTTATCGTTCCCACGAATTTCAGTGGGACGTTTATTTGAAAGCAGGTTTTTTTTATTCGCATTTGACGTGCACTGGACTCTCTCGACATTTGAATTGTAGGGAAAAGAAAAAAGTCATCGCGACTTGCATAATTCTCAACACGCATAAATGCGTTACACTTCACCTGAATTAATTAAAGCGTCTTTGCGACGAGCGCCTTCAACCATGCAATCAAAGCACAAAGTTTCAATCGCGTTTTAGGTGCACTTTATTATTTTATTTGACCATGTTGCAATGTTTCAATCAAGATGAAACTTTGAGACAATGTTGTTCATATTATAAAGAAATGACCATAACAGTTTAAAAAAAATCTATCTCGCGGTTTTTGAAATATGTAGAAAAGTGCTAAAACTACAATATCAAGGACTCAGTCAAAAAACTACGGTTTCCTACAGAAAATCGAATCTCCAAAACTAAAACGAGAAACGCTTTCAAACTTTCATAGTTTCATCTCATACACTAAACACACATTTTGGCGTAAAATTAAACTTTTATAAGCTTAATTGAGGAATTTGTAGATGTGCTCATACATATGCAAAATCACAAGTTCGAAATGTTTTTCTGATTTACTCAAAATCGGCTTGACAAAATTTTCTAATTTTTAGATATTTTGTTTGCCATATGTTTTAGTTTATCGTAATATTTTTGATTTTTCTAGATGCCATCGCAATCGCTCGGAATTTAGACTCAAGCGATTTCAATTTTTCTCGTTTATCTCGATCCGCAATTTTAAATCCGATTTACAAAATTGTTACACTTTTATAAACTTCAAACTTTGTACAATATTTTGTGTAAGTTTCATTCTAATTCAATAAAGGAAAGTTAGTTAAACGGCCGCTCAAAAATGGTAGGTGCGGCTACACGGAAACTGGAGGGAAACACCTTAAACTAAAGCTTTTGCTTCTTACTTCAACACTTAAGAGATGGCGGTTTATCGGCTCCTGGCTGTTTGTAAAAGAAAAAGTCGCTAAAGTTATATATATATATTTTTTATCGAAAACAACATTTATTAAGCTTTATGCTGGTATATGGTCCATATTGATTGTCATATTTGATGTCTTTGAACTGTGGGCGTGCGAAACCTCCCCTGAGGGCCGTTCTATTAATAAATCTACTCGGGAAAGGGTTGACTCCAAGGCTTAGTATGGGATATAGAGGCTCCTATTCATGGGCTCCTGACGCAGCCAACTGGTTGGTAGCGGTGTTGGCAATAAAGACTTTAGTTATCCATGCTGTAGTTAAAGGCTGCCATGAATGTAGATTCACATTGACGATCGGTGATCTTTTCATCTTGGAAAAGAAAATAGGTACCCGAGGGGAAGCATTCAGTTCGATTATGTTTGATTTGTTCGATAATCGAACTCACAAAGTTCCGTGTTTGATTTTGTTCGATTGCCGAACACAATCGAATCCAATCCAACGATTGCGTTCGATTACGATCGATTGTGTTCGATTGAAATTTTGTTCGGTTTTGTTCGATAAGATATGTTGGGTATAAATGCCAGCATGTCATTTGAACCGTGAGCTAACGCGTGATGACGCATAAGCACGGTTTGATATTTTTTGAAAATTGAACGATTTCAAACGCAAAGAAAACGAAAGAAATCGAAATAAACGCTTACGATCTTCAAGAAACCCAGCCATACTTGATCGCAAGTCGAGATCCAGCAATTCGATCCAACCTCTTTCACAGGGTCTCTCTTCTTCCCGTCCCTTCGGAGCGAGGTTTAGCATAATCTGGCA
Organism: Cladopsammia gracilis; assembly: GCA_022457155.1. Lineage (NCBI taxonomy): Eukaryota > Metazoa > Cnidaria > Anthozoa > Scleractinia > Dendrophylliidae > Cladopsammia > Cladopsammia gracilis. Next base: position 205,629 of record JAJGOT010000794.1, read on the forward strand.
AAACAAAGCGGTGGCACAGTTTATTTGTCAATTTCCTTTTTTTCTTTTGACGCATATGATACTTTAATATCGAAAGAAAAATGTCATTTGCTTGATACATCTCTCTCGCACAAATGCTTTGCATAGGCTGCATAGGAAACACACTAGTCAGTGAATCATTTCAAGGCGGAAAAAATACTGCCGTGTCGCGTAATAATGAACGTCCTTAATCTGCGAAGTTTCTTTGTGTTCTTCTGGGCGTTTAATAAGCGAGAAAACACACTCCGGTAGCGGCAAAATATATATTTTACTAGACTTAACGCCATATGAATGACCGACACACAACAGCCGGTGAAAATTTGCTGTTTTTTTTTTTTCTAAGTGTGTCGCAAATCGACTTCCGGTGAGTCGATTCGACTTTACGCAAGACGAATCGAGTTGATTCGTTCACATTTTCTACCCCGCCCCGTTTTCCTTAAGTCCCACGTTACCAGATTTCTGGTGAGTCGGATCGACTCGTGTTGCACGTACCTAGCGCACGCTTGATATATTTCCTTTCTGTGAACACGCTTTATTAAAAACGAGGAAGGTCCATGTTGTGTTATTGTTTCAAGACTTCCGATGAGTCGGATCGACTTTTACGAAGACGGGCCGTGTTGAACCGAGCACACGCTTCAGTATATGGTCCTTTCTCGTGCACACGCTTTTAGAACGTTGAAGGTTCTTGTGTGTTTTTGTCTCACGCAACCACACTACCGGTCCACGCAGCCACACTTCCGGTTAGGTGCAAGACTTATTGCGACCTGATTTCCGGTGAGAGTCGAATCGTCAACTACCTTAGACGAATCGACTCAGTTTGGATGTATTGGACATGCTTGCCCTTAAACGAGGAGGAGGTAACGTAATACTGAACGTACGCAATTTACAAGGAATTTCAACTGCTGAGGTTTTGCTCAACACACTTTGGTTTTTGAACTCGGTTCATTTTGGCTTGAGAGGTTGTAAAGAGCATCGGAACTGACGTTGGATCGATAAAAGTTTTGTAAGCCTCGCTACTTAAGATTGTTTGAGACTCTGCCGGGCAAAGTAATTTATTCCAGAGCTTTACGCGTCTTCAGAAACAAAATAAAACATGCCTAGGCAGAAAATAACAGTATGTATAAAACAAACAAATTACAGCATAGGAAGTGCTTTGTGAGGCATTTACGTAAATGCCGTCGCGCGCCCTTCCTATGTAGTAGTCTATATATTCTGTATACGTGTAAACTTAGCCTAAGGGACCGATCGTTTATTACGTCGCAGGGGGGTTGGTGTTTTCTGGGGGGTACAATTCTCAAAACCGCTTGAAAGTGGTGGGTACATTTTTTTAAGATCACTTGAAATGGGGGGTACATTTATTGTTATTATTATTTTAGCTTTTCGATAGAAAGTGGGCAAAATACTAGGCCAACACATACAAACGAAGGGGAAAAAAAAAAGAGGAAAACGATTAAAAGTAATAAAATTAACATGACCATGAATAGGGTCAAGCAGTTTATCTCTGAACGATGGCTTATCTGGGCAGGACCACTGACTTGTAGACGTGTTCATGTGGTAGGCTTCATCAAAATATAAGTATCCACATCCATGCATTAAATGCTCCTGCACTGCTCTCAGACCCTGGGCTTTACTGTTCAAATGTTCACCTTCCTTCGATCTCTGAAGAACAGACTCCAGCTTTCGCAAAACATCTTCATTATCCAGACATTGCAGTGAGGATCTAAGATATTTTCTCTTAATAGACTTTTAGCTAACTTCTGACCTCTTCTCTTGCCAATTCAAAGACTTTTCTAACTCACATGTACAATCGCTCGATATTTTTGTTGCAGCCATATTGAAAGCTATGCAACCAAGCCTCTTCATTCTCACCCAGGCCATTCTCAACATTCAACACACAGGCTACCCAAAACATTACATATGGCAGAGGGTGGGGGGGGGGGGTACGATATAAAAACTGTGATTGCATAGGAGGGTATGTTTTTCTAGAACTGTTTTTTGGGTTGGGTACATTTTGGTATCGGTAGATTTACTTGAAAAAACACCAACTGTGATTGCATAGGAGGGTATGTTTTTCTAGAACTGTTTTTTGGGGAGGGTACATTTTGGTATCGGTAGATTTACTTGAAAAAACACCAACCCCCCCCCCCTCCCCGAATTTCCAAACATAACGTAACAAAGCCACTTTAATTCATTACTTTCTTACTTAGTCCTCTTCGTGTTAAAGTGCCTATCACCCCTGAAAAGATATTTTCAGAATTAACTCTATGTACATTGAATAGTTGAATGGTAAAATATTTCTTGTTTTGAACGTCGCGTTTGTGAGTTATAGAGATTTGAATTTGCAAAATGCTAATTAGATGACGTCAACCCGGGACTTTTTCTACGCCAATTTACAATGCGCAGTTTACAGCTTGAGGATAAAAATTTGATGAATACTAAAAATAAATTGTGGATAGTCAAAGTAGTTGTATAATAAATGATTCCCGGGTTGACGTCATCTAATTAGCATTTTGTAAATTCAAATCTCTATAACTCACTAACGCGACGTTCAAAACAAGAAATATTTTACCATTCAACTATTCAATGTACTTAGAGTTGATTCTGAAAATAACTTTCTAGGGGTGATAGGCACTTAAAACACATAAGGTCATACTATAAAAATCGAATATCTATTGATATATGTGACTCGCTTTGAATATGGCCGCTTTGCAAATTTTAGTGTGTGACGACGTCTTACCAGCTTTTTCCCGAGCTCTTTATTAACATTATGAGTGAATTCTTAGAAAAAGTTGATTATATAGTTATACCACTGAACTTTAACTCGATACATATAAATGACGGTTATTGAATAACACAATCATTTTATATCGAAATATTTGAAAATATCGGAGGGCTGAAGCACGCTTTTTTCGCTACTCATTTTATTAGATAAAGAGTACGGACCACTAAGATATTTAAGAAAAAAATATTCTATTATTTATTTTAACAGGAACTGACACTGACTCTTTTGCCGGATTAAGAGCGTGTAAATGCTTGGATGACTTTTACCGCACTGCCCTTTTTGAAGGATGCAAGCCATGTAAAATTGATGGGTTGAAATGTGCGAACGACGTTGCTACACTAAAGCCCGGTTATTGGTGGAAGTGGAAAAGTGAAAGTCATAAAGAAATTTATAAAACATTCACGAACAAAATGCTTAATAATGTTACTATTGATTTTGCTGATCACATGGATCTCTTGTTTCCCAATTATTCTTCCACTAAGTATCCACACACTCTACCAAAACCACACAGATGTTTGAGGGAGAAATCGTGCATTGGAGGTATTGATTCTTTATGCGAGGATGGCTACGAAGGCCCACTCTGCGAGATATGCAGTGAAGGGTACTATAAACAACTTCAAGTATGTAAAGCGTGTCCAACGAAGACATGGATGTTCATACAACTTTCTATTCCGGCGGCACTTATTTTGATAATCACTGCACTGCTAATGTGGAGAAGCAAGAGGAAAAGCGCGAAGACAAAAGATCGTTCCTCAGTGGATATTATTCTGGGCAGGCTAAAGATTGTAGTCGGTTTTTATCAGGTAACATTTGGACTTTTGGAAGCATTTTCGTACATTAAATGGCCAGACTCACTTGCTGTTATCGGAAAATATTCCGAGATGTTGCAACTTAATGTTTTACAGATTGCTCCTGTTCAGTGTTTGTTTCCAGAATTGAAAGTCGATGCATTTGGAAGCTTATTTGCCATACTCGCAGTGAATAGTGCAGTCATAATTATCTCATTCGCCGTTTATGGAATCGCGAAGTTGGTTCTTGCGCGTAAATCTATAGACGACGAACAGAAAGCCTCGAAAGCCTCCAAGACCAAAGAGCTGATATATCGAAGCACGTTTTTCTTCCTCTACGTAACCTACCTGAGTACCTGCTCTAAAACAGCAAATGTGCTCCCAGTTGCTTGCCACAGGCTTTGTGCTGACGAAACTGAAAAACAAGAAGAGTGTCCCAAGTTCCTGAAGGCCGACTACAGCATTGACTGTGAAGGTTCAAAATACAGTCAATCAGTTATCGTGGCATATGTTGCGGTTGGCTACATACTTCTTCTGCCAACTGCATCGCTGATTGTTCTTTGGAGACAACGAAAGACGCTTGGCCATACCAAAAACGAAGACGAACATGATACGTCTGACACTCCAGAACAAAGCAAGGAGCTACTAACTGGCTTACGATTCCTGTATGAAAATTACAATCCCCATGCGTGGTATTGGGAACTGGTAGAAACAGTGCGCAAGGTAGTTCTGACATCCGGTTTAATCCTAGTGGGAGGCGAGAGCAGGGCATACGTTGGATTAGCCTGTGTGCTGTCAAGTATCTATGGGGTCTTCTTTGCCCATAAACATCCCATAGCAGATCCGTTCGAAAACAGGTTGATGCTGATATCTCTCGTTGTTACGATCGTTAATCTGGCGATAGGCGCTGTGAGCAAAATTCCCAAAGAGAATATTTCTACCTCAATCGACCCATATACGGATAACATAATGTTCAAGGTATTAGTAATTGGAGCAAACACTTCAGTCATTGGCCTTCTTGTCGGTAGGCATAAAACACTTTTTTCAAAAACAAAATAATTAAAATAAGGGACTGTGCAATAATTATCAGGAGGGTGGGGGGGGGGGGGGGGGGGTTGGTCGGAAAATGGGCTTCAAGTTGGAAAATATTAGGTTATACACCCCCCTTCTAAAGGACTGAATTTAGTTATGCCCCCCTTCTGATCAGTCAGAAATTTTGTATGACCCCCCCCCCCCCCCCCTTCACACACCTTTTATATACAAATACCCAGCATTTTCTTCTTAATATACACCCACCTGTTATTGCTACGAGGACATTTTGTTGGCGTTGTGAATGAAAGGACAAGTGTTGCATCGTGTGCGTGCGCATTTAAAAGTTCCCGGTTCATCGTCAGATTTCAGTGTACTCGTAACTAGAAAGTTGCCTATATTTTTGTCACGTTTGAATAAAATTAGTGGGGGTTGTGAAAAAATTCTGCCAGTTTCGGGGTCGTTTTGGAGCAATTTGAAATTGTTTAAAATGATGTTTTTGACTGTGTGATTGTGTGGGTGGAAAGTGAGGGTGAATGGAATTCTCTCGTTCTCTTCCTTCCGTGATATTTGTAGTGCTGATTGTCTGTCGATCTGTTGTGCACGTTGTTGGCCCTTTTTAACAACAGAGTCAGGGTATCCACGTTTCTTTTCACAAACCCCACTAATTTCATTCAAACGTGACAAAAATAAAGGCAACTTTCTAGTTACGAGTACACTGAAATCTGACGATGAACCGGGAACTTTTAAATGCGCACGCACACGATGCAACACTTGTCCTTTCATTCACAACGCCAACAAAATTACGGGACCTAAACGATCTATTAAAATCACTGATCGTTTTACATGCACCTACGTAAATGTTATCTACTGCATAACATGTACTTTTTGCAAAAATATATACATTGGCGAAACAGGGAGGAGACTGGGCGACCGTTTTCGAAAACATCTCCGAGACGTTGAAAAAAATGACAAAGACGCATCCAAACCAGTCGCGCGTCATTTCAATCTTGCTAACCACTCTAAGCAACACATGACAATCTGTGGCGTTTCCCTACACCAGGGCAACACAGAAAGCCGTAAAAACTTAGAACAAAAAATCATCTTTCGAATCGGCACTCTCAAACCCCACGGAATTAACGAACGCTTTTCATTCAACTAATATACATTTGTTTTCCACGTCACAAAATTTCCACCAATGGCGGAGCACCTCCTACTATATAAAACCACACACTACCCACAATCCCTTGATTCGCTCCGACGAAGGGCTAGCGCTCGAAACGTCAGCTTTCTCGAATCTTTTTACGGTGGCTAATTTACCTTATCGACTCAGTCGATAAAACCAAATTCTTGTGCTTCACCCCCACCGACGCAGCACCACAGTTTCTCTAGAAACTAACCCCATTTATTTTACTTTGAGCCCCCCTATCCTTGCTTTGATTTTACTTTATGGCCTCCCCCCCTGGTTTTCCAACCCCCCCTCCCCGATAATTATGGCACAGTCCCTAATATATATAATTGTAATAAGAACCTTCCTAGAATCCTTTGCACCAGAAAACTTTTAATGCCCAAAAACTCTGTCAATTATGAGTGAATGGGAATGCCACACCACATATTATTTGCACCCACCATAAAATACCCTATTTTATTTGAAAACTGCGATGACGTCACTATTCATGTGACTATGCCCCCAAAAGCATTTTAACGTACTGTAAGAATAGGCTTTGATGAATGCAAATACAGTCATTCACGTAACCAGAACGCACGGAACTTTGGAACCTTTACTCAATTTTATTGAGCTAAATAAATCCCTGTTTTTCCGCCCAGGACATTATTTTTTGGTATATAAATATGGCGTTCTTGTCCCCAGAGCCGCTTGGCCCTCTTAACCGTCGGCTTTTAGATTGCGGTTTTGCTGTTGTTTGAAGTTGTTTTAAAGAATTAAATAGTGTTAGAAGGTTTAAATGTGGATTTTGGTGAACTGTGAAGCTTATTAAGAAGTCCATATAAAACGTTTTGCAAAAGTTTGTATCTCGGAGAGCAGAGGGAAAGGAAATACTTGGTGTGGTAGTTATTTTTGTTTATTCCTATTAACTGTACGTTCCTTGGTTCTCTCAACTCAATAATATTTACATAGTTCGCACCGCAACCGACAATCATCCAGGCACACAGGGGTAAATTAGGTGACACAACAAGAGACACAGCGCAAACCACGAAGTCGCTGTTGGGTGGGTGAGTGGGTACATGTGGGTACACGAAGGAAGGTCTCATCCTTAGTTCCTACTAGACTTCTATATCACTCGTCTCGTTTAATATTTTTGTGATGTCAAATAAAGAGATAAGGTAGATTTACATTTCCCTCGGATTTTCGCACGTACAGAGTTTTCAGTTGCATTTACAGGCTACATTTGAGAAGAGTTCTGGGAGCTCGCAACACCAGTTAAGAAGCAATGAAAATTTTCTCGTAATTTGGATGTCTTTATGAATTTTCAGTCCAGTACATTGCTTACGTTTATCACTACATAAAAGAATGGCGCAAGAATCCCAAATGGTCTCTATCTTGCTGTCTGGCCTTGTTGCTACCTCTGAACAACTTGCAAGGAGACATACGTGGAATGGCTGGCAAGAACATTCTCAAACAGCAATTACAAACTGGTAAAATCGAAGTGCCATCGATTTCAAACACTTTGAAAGAGAGTGGAGTAGTAAATGTTACGCTTGAAGAAGAAGAAACCAACCAAACAGAGGAGCTTCATGATGGCAGCGGTGAAACAGTTGAGCAAAAAGGACAGAAAATTGGAAAACGGAACAGAAGCACGACTCCCCAGAGTAATGTCACTCTCGTCAGTATCCACTTTCCCAGGCCAAAGCCAAACAAGATATGCGACACTGCACTTTGAGTTGGAAAAAAAATACTCTGTTAAGGAAGTCATTATTTAAAATAGAACACGCTTTAATATGCATTATTTTAAACAGATCTAGAATTGGTAATATAAGCTAGCTTTCTACGATGATGGCCTAAACAAGCGCATCTGAAGTAGTTAATGCCTGGGTAAGGGACAGTTAACCTGGAAAAATGGTTTATTCGTGATAACTTAAGCAAATGGAATGAAACTGAATCGAAATTTGGCACATATAAAGTTCTATTAAAATTTTGGGGACCGTTCATTATTTATGGGAGGGGGTGGGGGGATGGGTGAGAAAATGGGGGGACCTGAAATTTTAGCCACTGCAAAAGGGGGGTCCTGGGGAAATTTTTGTTATGGAGGGGTGTCTTGAAATTGTAAACAAATGATGTCTTAAATAAAAAAGCGAAAACATAACTACAGTGTACCAATAAGAGCGGGGCACCCCAGATTTCATGATTCTTCTAAGAGCACAGCCTTGCACAGTATTTTGGTGCACATCATGGAGCATGATTTATAATTTTAATTTCTTTATTTGGTACTGCCATAATTGTACACGACATTACTTAAAGTTTTAACGCACCATTAAACATATTACTGGTTTGTAACAGTATTAAACTGGAGGGCTTTAGTGATTAACGTTAAAAGTATTTTAAATTAGTATCTGTAACCCTAGCCAAAGGAATTTTCCTTATCTGCTACGTGGACATTAACTTGAAGAACTGTCAGTAGTATCTTGTAGTTATCAGTTTGCCCCTTGCCATCCTTGTAAGTGAGTCAACCCACGCACCACTCCCGGTTTATGGGTTGCTCAATAGCAGTCATTTGTATATGTCAATAAATCTTTATATAGCCTAGCTGAGTTTTGGTTGTGATAGTAATTAACAACTATTGAAGTCTTAACTCTAGTACTTCAAATGCACAGTGGACCAAGTGGTTGAATTGCTTTGATAAAGAAAACCACACAAGAGTCAAATGCCATAAGCTGTAATACCTATTTATTAATAAATTTACTGAAAATTAGTCTAAACTTTTTTTCATTTCCTGTTACAACATGTTATGGTTTTATTGCTTTTATGTCTGTTTTATGCAGGTTTATGTCTCCTCGATATCCCCATTCCCATCATATCCTCATTCCTATCGTATCCCAGATCCATCATATCCCAAATTTACACCTATATGCTTAAAACTAAATATGATATTAGAAGCACAGTTTTTAACACCAAGACAGCAATACAGCCACCCCCAAATTTTCACCTACTTTAGATCTGAAAACCAACATGCTAGTCATCTCAACATCATCGCGCCCCCACAAAAATGCGGTATGGATACATACAATACAACTTTTATGTTATAGAAATCAGATTGATGGGGGGGGGGGGGGGGTATTTAAATTCTTCCCCAACAGAACAGGGAGGACCTGAAAAAAAAATCCAGATTCAGTAAGGGGGGGACATGAAAAAAAAAAAATAAAATTTGTTAATTTCTCACCCATCTCACCCCCTCCCATAAATAATGGACGGTCCCTTACGTCGGTTTTATTGAAAAATGCATGGAAAACAAAAAGATCATTGCACGCATTTTTAACACAGCTACATTCATCAAATTTGATGAGTAAAGTCTTCTTCCTAGTATCGTAAGTTTTCAAGTTACAAATATTAGAAAATTCAATTTTTACCGAAATTATTTGACACAGGTTTCCAATACATATCACATGAGTACCCATATCTCCGAACAAGCGCAAAGTCCTCTATATGCGCATGCGTTTGCACTAGAAGTCTTCTGAGCAGGGCGCGGACTTGATTAAGCTTTTGTAAAATACATGCATGTGGTGGTTGTTATTATATAAACATATAAAAGACTGAAATTCTGGTAAACAACTTACACATTGAACAGGTCGTCATGGTACAATGTGATTACAGTCATACAATTAGATTGTAGAATGACGTGACCAATAGCGCAACCTTCGGAAAACCACTGCAGCGAAGGAGCTTTTATTAAATGAAGTTTCTTGCTTTCAACAAAAATGCAACGTTCTTCAGGGTAACTTTTCAACCTCGCTTGCGTTTCTGCGAAGTTTGCTCCTCTCGCATCGACTAACGACCAGTATATGTGACTTGGCGTAGGTTTCCCTACGAGGATAGTTTTACTGTACATTCATAATTAACAATTACGTTCCGAAAACTTAGTTCTTTTAGTTCTCATTGAGTGTGTTGCTGTGGTATAGGGAGTTTTAGCTTTGATGATTTTGAAATGAACGAAATTGTAGATGTAGCTTTACTCCTCGAATTTGTTTAGTAATATTTATAAAAGGAAGAAAACTCGAATGACTGAAAGAGCCCTCGGCTGTGGCTCCAGTTCTGTTAACTCCATCTCGGGAGCAGGTTGCCGTGCTGAACCTTGTCATTCCAAGAAAGAGCTAGAGGATTTTCTACGTTTAAGGATTTTTAAGAGAAATGATCTATTTGGAGAAGTAAATTTAAACCTGAATACGTTTTACTGTTACAGTGCAACGCGCCTTACCGTGAACACTCAACAAACTTTTCCACAGGTTTGCACGATATCATCAGCTAATTCTTTTAATCATTTTCGTAACTGTGGATACACGTGAAGCAATAAAGCGAATAAAATCTTCGTATTCTTCGAAACGACAAGATAACATTCCATTGTGCTCAGCTTTGCGAGGAGGCGTGCTAGTCAATTAAATTCGCGTTCTCTGATTGGCTAACTTGTAAAAACTGAGTTTGTTGGGCGTTCACGGTAAAGTGCGTCGCACTGTAGGTTCTGTATTGTCCAGGAGATCAATCGTAGCTTAATGATTCATTTACCCTATATTTACCCTATATGTTGCCATTAAGTTAGTTACTGCTAAAAGTATTAAAATGTATATACTTCTAATTGTTAAGTAAGAAGGACAGAATAACGAAGTGTAAAGATCAAGAAGGACTATAAAAACCCAAAGAAAGAGAAAAGAGTAATAAAGAAAGTGAAATGGCTTATTAACTTATACCTTTTAATGTAATGACTTGTTAACTGTAAGTAAATAATACAATATATAATCATGAGAAGAACTCGGGTGGTGTAAACTGCCGTGTTGGTCGATACCAACTAGTGGAATGTGTTAAACAATAAAAATGCAAGAAATGAAACGTCACACATATTTATCAATTCTATGTTTAAAGATTAAGGGAAACTTGTTCTTACTGTTGAAAATAATATGCAATAAGACTTATATAATCATGGGACATTTAAAAATATTGTTGACTCGCTTTTTACTTGTACTCTTGTGAGTATTTTTCGTAGTGATCAAATGATGTTTTCTCCTGGTATGATTTCGGTATAGAACAGATGTTTTGTCATAATTAACACTCGGCATTTTGAAAAAAGGAAATTAGTCCTGTAGGCAGATAGTTGCTACCTATTCTTGTATTTTATCCATTTCTAATGTAAGAAAACTATGTTTCTTTCCGAGATAATATCAGTTGATATTTCGTAAAAATTCTAGTTTAAACCTGTATTTCACTAAGCAACCTTGCGATCATTGCAAATATTTACTCACCTGTTGGCCTATTGGACTTATGCCGATAGGTGTCGAGTCAAGATAATGAAATAAAACTCAGGTCAAGTTTTATTATGCGCTCTTCCTGGAAATAGTATCTTTAGTTAGAGTAACCTATTCTCATTCAACTATCCTATTTTTCAGTTAAACTATATCGATTAAGGTAACTTTTTCGGACATTACGTCGAAGCTATTTAATTTCTTTTGGATTATTATGCCACCTTCACACAAATAAGGTAAAATACGATTTTAATAATAAAGGAACTATTGTCAATGAAGATCGCTCAAGGTCACTCAGTGCCATACAGGTTTACTAGTTGACACGTATTACTTTAATGATATGGAAAAGGCTGGACTAAACTTAACCAATCAAGTATGATGAAGAAGCTTGTCGCCTTCAGTTTTTCTACATCATGTTACAAATTTCAAATGTTATTTTTGCGTTCATCTTCCTTGTAAATGTCTGAATCTTGCGATAGAACTCAACCTTGTAATTTTTATATTTCTCTTGTAGTTTTGTTTTGGCTGAGCAGTTCCAAAATGTTAGTGAAAATTGAAAGAGAAGTCAGCTTCGACACTGACAAACATATCGGAGGAATATATGATAATGACTTGTCTTGACCAATCATAGTGAGGCTTACGTTAGCCTACATTGCCTTTTGATCTGTTTTTGACGTTGATTGATAGCTGATTCTCAGCCCAGATAAAAGCTATGTGAGAAACATTCTAAGCAGAACATTGTGAAGTAACTGAACTGGTAACAACTGTGGAAGTCTAATCAAGAGTAAAAGCCAGAGCCAACTACTGAAGTCTGCTTTACTGAGTCCCGAACAATTGAGTGTAGCATAAGTTGCTAGTTCCCAACAACGCTTATTCTACAAATGTTAGCTTATAACTTCCTTAATATGTATGCAAACGCCATCAAACTTCGTGACTTTTTCTAAAATTTATCTGGCAACAATTTCATATGACAATTTTTTGATCACGTGACTTGATGTTTCCATGGCAACAAGATTTTGACAGCCATGTTTTTTGAAAATTGCATATTTATACCTTTGAATGAAGAAAAACAATGTTTATTGGTGTAACTTTTATATTTTTACGTCAATTAGCGTTTATTTATTGGTTTTGATTAATTTTGGGTGAATTTGGACGGTTTTTAAGAGGTTTTGAAAAAATTCAGAAATCCAAGATGGCGGATCCAAGATGGCGGCCGCATAATTAATTACCTAATAACTACGTCATATGACGTCATCGTTCCATTATGCGGACCGCAAAGGAGACAGTTTTGGACGTACTATGTACCCTCTAGGTTTCATTGTCATAGCCTTAATATTCTTGAAGTTACGAAGGGGGGGGCACAATGTGCCCCCCCCCCCCCCAGGCTCAGAAACTCAAAAAAGCCCAGGCCGAATAGGGTTAAAAAAACCTTACGAATGTGATCTAAAACTACCTTTACAGAAGGTGATGCAAGGCTTAAATGAGATTGGTTCGGTAAGTGACAGTTTAAAGGCATGCATGCACACTGGGTTTGATAAATCCTACTCCTACTCAATTCCCCGTGGGATACACCCTATACCCTGTGGCCTTAATCCCCACGGTAAATTTAACTGATAAACGAAAACAATGAACACCTCCAAGATTGTAAAGTGATGCCATTGAAGGCCTTTTGAAGTAATATTTAACTTTCTTTATTGTAATCTCCGGTAAATTTTCTTATTTTGCATATTATATCCCATAATAAAAAAAAACTCATAAAGATACAGACAAATATGTGCTTGGTGAGACTTGAACGTCCATCATCGAAAACTTGGACCGTCGGATGCCTTAATATTCGCTTTCCATCACAGACCTCTTTCCCAGGATCTACTCTCTTCCAAACTGGAACCAAAGGGTACGCGTGAGTTTCGTTGAGTTAGTGGTGGTAGTAGTTGTAGTAGTAGTAGTAGATCCTTTATTTAAACACAAACGATCAGTAATTAAAGCAATTAACATGCTTGAGGGGTCGTGTATTAGTCTATAATAAAACAAGAAAAATATAATACCTTCTTAATATTAAACAAGAAGCTGTACACAGCTTGAACTCGTGGCGCCTTTAACTCATTGCAGCATTGATTCCCAAGTGATTTGAGTGCTTTTACAGAGAAACAAAAGCTTAAAATTATATCTAATCAAAGGCTCCTAAGAACCAATCCGAGAAGAAGAAATGCTAACGCGTAACGCGTAACGCAATATTGCCGTAAGCTTTAATACGTTTTCACACTAACACAGTTCGATATATATATATTTTTTTAAATTAAACGTAAGGATTTTTGACGAACGAAAAAAAAAAGTACATCACTTTCATAATGTCCGGTTCGAAAAAAGAAAAAAAAAAGAAAAAAAAGAAGAGGACTTGATGGAGATTCGAACTCGGGCCGCCCGGGACTAAGCCACAAACTCAATCACTGCGCTGTCCAAGAGCACATACTAACTACGAACTGAAATTTATTATTTTAAGCTAGATACGCATCAGAACGCGTGTTTAGGTTGCAAAATCCTTTTAGATCGATTTTAATGTTGCACTAAAAACTCCAAATGCGAAACATCTGTAAGCTTATTGTTGTCTATATTCGTTTACATCAAATTAATTATTGTTATCGTTGGATTCACGTTGAATTCCTGTTACGAAAACGTGTTCGTAACAAAGCATTTGCTCACTAAGTTTACAGCTGATGGAAGGAGCGAGTGAGTGAGTGAGTGAGTGAGTGAGAGAATGAATTTTATTTAAACACCCTTGCCGATAACCTGTTCATCATGCTTTCACGTATACACGGGTTTAAAAGTAAGACTACACTGCATTCACTAGATTCAGTAGCTGACACTTAAGCTCGACCCGGAGCTCGATCGCTAAGCAAATGGCAAGTTTAATATATAAAACACAGAACTTGCCAAAGCAAAAATCCCACAGGAATAAGCGGCGAACACAATATCAAACGGTCCTATCCATCTATGAACGCCTTGAATTGTCTTGAAAGTGTGCAGTTGTACGCAGTAGTTCTTTATCTTGCTTCTCGAGTACACAAACGGAGAGATTTTACGGTATGTATTTCATGGCCGAAAGCCATATAGTCGTCTATATAGACTTAAATATGCGTGCATAAATTTGCATGCGCTAATGTGACACGAAAAAAAACAAGAAAAGTCAACGCCGGATTTATAACTCGTGTGCTTCGCCACGAGTAATAACGCCAATTTAAAGCAGAGAAGAGGACTGAAACAAAAGGAAGCGATCAAGGACACATTGGATTGGATTCTGTTTCCTTGACGTAGTTTATGAGAACAATAGCCGTTTAAACTGTTTAAATTTATTTGATCGTTTTTAACCAAAATAGTTTGCAAAGTAATTAACCATTTTTCCATTTAAAGGAGACTTATCACGGGGTTTTGAGCTTTTTTGGTCAAAACCATGTTACCATCAAATACTTTACTTATTTACAAAATAATACTAAAGCACTAAGAGAACGAAACAATGAATTCTTGAAAGAGGAACAAATTATCGTCTTTTTAGCCCGTTTTGGAAACGGAAATGTAAGAACTTGAGGAAAATGAGGCTATTTTTTTTTCATTTTGCAATTCATTCAGACCCAGGCCGTCTATGACTAGAGGTACTCATCGACATTTTTTTTACATTTTTGGTAATTTATCACAAAACTAGACCATTATGTTTCGGTTTCTTGGTTTTTGAAATGACTCCAAATCCCCGTGACACTTCCCCTTTAACCAGTGACAAGAGACTATGGCCCTAACCGAGCGAGCTACTCCCATACTAATTCTATAAGAAACAGCATTTTTACCGACCAGTTTACCCTTCAACTCCCAAGAGTGCCAAAAACAGAAATTCAAGAAAAATCCCAAATTTCATTTTGTTAAATAGTGAAAAAGAGTTGTAATATGCAAAAGTACTAGCAAAGAGGTTTCGTTAAAATGGTCACAGACTCAAAAGTTAGAACTACACGACATGTCTCCTTAATTGAATCTGGGAGTGAAAGTCCTTAATCGCATGAGTTCGCATCAGTAATATGATTTATATAATAAAAAATGGCTAAGTGTTTTGTATAGGAGTTCATCTGCTGTTACAGTTAGATGAACTCCCGACTGAAAACGCTCTGTTATTATGTTTATGTGGTTCGGCCTAAGAAAGATAAATCTCAACTCAGGAAAGCTGGATTTGAGACAGATTTTAGCGATCAATTGGCAATTCCACCCTCTTGTTTGTGAGAGCAAAAGGTCATAATTTTCTTACTTTTTAAGTGCTGTCAGTGTCATTTGAAAATCTTGTCACTTATTTCCAGAAAAACTTTTCTTACCTGTCCTTTATTCGATTTGTCACGATAACCCTAAACTGAGACTTTTAATTGCTTTGCATAGCCCTTAAAGGGAACCTCTATTGTTATAAGAAATTTACGTTAAATTGTTGGAAATAAAGTCTAAATTTCAAAAAGTTTCAAACCATCGCGTTAATAATAGTAGTAAGAGCAGCTCAACCTGTATCACAGCCAATCAGGAGCCAGGATTTAGCACACGTGACTTCGGTTATCCAATCAGAGACGAGCAACGAAAATCTGTACAAGTGCAATGACATCATGGGTTCTCAAAAGGAGGGTGACGTCATGGGGTGTGTGGGCAGCGGCGGGAGACCGCCGACCGAAAGTGATCTGGTTTGGATCGCGGGCTGACCGAAAATAAACGTTTTATGGATCGCGGGCTCAGGCATTGGAGTGCGTCCCAGATCCCGCTCGGCCAGGAAAAAAACAGAAAATAACACACAAAAAAATGCCTTTTAATAGTCACAAAACGAAAAACAAAAACTAGTTTACAAGTGGGGACATGGGTTCCATCCCCGAATGGGAGAACGCCCCTTTTTTCATACGAAGAAAAAAAAAGAACAACAAAACCTATTTTACAAATGGGGACATGGGTTCCATTCCCGAATGGGAGAACGCCCCTTTTAATTAATCGGTGAGATCGTCGTCGGGTCGAAGCCAACTGTAGCCGTAACAGAGAGTCTTGAAAGTAAATTCGTCGCCGATGACGCGTTTGTTGTAGACCACCCCCATCGTTTGTCCCTGCGAACGGTGGTCAACGTCTTAGTGCGCTTGTCTCTCTTGATGAAATGCGGGTTGGGTACGTTGACGGTGCGCGGTTTGGGGAGAGGCGATCGCAGTTCGAGGAACAAGGTGTCTTTCATCGCTTGAAAGTGTAGATGCTGTTGCCCGCGCATGTTCAAGGTGAACCCGCGAATTTTCTCTTCCGTCTTTCCCAAACGCGCCTTGTAGGCATAGTTTTTGGGACCGCAGGATAAGAATTCGACGATGACGTCACGATTGCCTTTGCTGTCGTCCAATTCATCCGTCATCTCGCCGAGGAAATTCCCCAGTTGGTTGGTTTGACCGCCGGGGACGTCGTCGTCGATTTTGTCTTAGGCGATATCGAGGCTCTCCTCGTTCATGATGCGGAGATCGTGGATGACGATCGTCCTACCTTTCATGAATTCGTACAGCTTGGCGAGCACGGTGATTTGCTCGATCTTCCGCTTGTTTTCCCGCTCGCCGAATTTTCCCCAGAAGGAATTGCTGGTGGCTTTTTTTCCCTTGTTGGATTGCATGTTGTTCGCGTCGAGATGGATCCCTTCTCACGCTGCATAATGGGCCCGAAAGAACGTTTGTTGCTCGGGTGTTTTGAGACTCCCGTCGGCGTTCGGCGGCCACCCGGAGGCTTCCGTTTTTCCTTTGAGCCACACGTTGACGTAGTCCTCTACCAGTCCGGTTCGTCGTTGCGCGGGGGAAAAGTGGTACACTTCGTGAATTTGGAGAATGCGGTACCCCTTTTCCACGGCTTTGACGAGTTCGAGGGTGCACCACGTCCCTCTGATGCTGCGTTGACTCGCGGTGTGTTCGCACACCCAGGTTCGCTCAGTCATGCGTTTGGAGATCTCTTCTTCCACGCAGGCTCGACACAGGGGAAACGTGATTTTGTTTTTGCAACGGTACGGTAACACGGGGTGAAACAACCCCTGGGGCGGTAACACGGTGCAGTCGGCGATGCCAAAGTATTGGGTGATGTCTTGCACCGGTTGGGTGACGATGACGGGGTGTCCGATGGGGTATTGGTCGTACTTGTTGACCTTGGGGTACAGTGACGTCATATCCACGTACCGAATTTCTTCCCCTTGCGTTTCGTCGATCTCGTCCCATAGTCGCCCGGCATTGGTGCGGCCCCCGAAGAACGCGTCGCGAAGGGACGGAGAACGGATGCGACTCGAGTAAGGCGGCGACGTCGGGTCGTTGACGCAACTGCTCCCACTGACATTCCCAGACGACAACCACGCGGTAGCCGCCGGCTTCCAATTGCTGCTTTTTTTCATCGTGGCTTCGTGCATTTCCCATTTGGTGCGATCGGGGTGGAGACGGGTGGTCTTGGTCATACTCCCCTTGAAACAGACGGGGCATCAGTGCCACAAGCACCCGTGGAATTCGTACACGGTGCGGGTCGTCTCGTTGAAGCCGTCCACTTGATACCGACGGCCCCCGACTTGGAGAGTGCGTTCGCCCCCGTTGAACGCGTGCGCAACGACCCCCTGGGTTTGTTGGGAATTCTGCCACTCCAACCATAGGCTTTCAGGGATTGGTGCCCCCTTTTCCCATTCCATCCACAGGGGGGTTCCAAGGCCAGGGTGCGGGGAGGCAAATGATTTTTGCGGTAATACCGCATGCAGGCCGAGGCGATGGTGACGCATTTCTCCATGGGATTGAAATCGGCTTTGGCGGCAAATTCTCGCTGAAATATTTCGCAGCCGGCTTTGAGCACTTGCACGTCCGATCGACAGTAGGCTACCATTTCCCCGTGCAAATTGAACTCGAGATGTTGCACGCTCGGGTACCATTTGTCAAACTCTTTTCGCACGTCCGGTTTCATGCCATCGGGGTCGTAGTAGCACGCCTCGGGCCAAGGTCCCACGTACTCTTGATGGGCCTCGGTGCTGAAGAAATGCGGAAAGAAACCTTTCTTGCTTTCCGTCAGATTGAACGTGGCGGCAAAGTCGGAGAGGGGATAGGGGAGAAAACATAAACTGTCCTTGAACGTCAACCGTCCGGTTCTCAGGCTCAAGATTTTGGACCCCACGCAAATTTGATCTTTGACGTCGATGCGATGGTCGTAGAGTTACTGGAGGACGAACATCCCGTCGTTACCTTTGAAATTGTGAAAGATAACGATGACTTCCCGCGGTTCGCCCAGCATCTCCGTTTTGGTCAGCAGCCAATCGTAAAATTGCCCGGTGCAATCGCGACCGTAAAACACCATGGCGGGGACGGTGTCGAGATGCTGCTTTTTCGCAGATGAGGATGGGTACGTGCAATCGATCGTCCTGCGTGCATTCGTAATCCGCATACACGAAATAGGGCGGACATTTGGGCCGAGTTTCTTCCTCCTCCTACTCCTCGTTCTAGTCTCCCCCCGACTCGGGTTCATTGGCGGCTAAGAAGCGGACGGCGTTGGCAGCGTGATGCGGGGCAGGTCTGGCGAGTTTGGCGGGGGCGGTCCTGCTGCTGCTTCCTCCTCCGGGTTTGGATCGTGCACCGGGTCAATGTAACAACGTTGGGTGGTGACATCGGCATAATCCTTGAAGGTCTTGCAATAATATTCCTCGCACTTGTGGGGACGTTGACGTTTGCGTCGATTTTTCCACCAATCGAGGAATTTGCAGCAATTATCGCACGTTTGGAGATTGGCGCAGACGGAGTGTTCCGGGGTGTCGGCCCCTTGTCCGTTAGGAGAAAACACTCGGTGATTCTCGTAGCAACGGTCTCCGTAAAAGCAGCGTCGATAGTCCGGGCACGGACGTTGCGTCGGTCGCGGGGATTTGCTATCGCCCGGGAGGAGTGCCAGGTAGTCGCGGCAGTGTGTTTCTTTGCAGGCCACGCAACGTCGTTTCAAGCAGGGATGACGAGAAAAATCTTCGTTGTCGTACCTCTTGTCGCACAAGTGGCAATAGTAACTGCGTCCGAGAATGGCGGGGATGGATTTCAACCCGTAATAATGATCCTCGTGTTTCAAGAGAAACAGGTAACGTTGGTCGTCGCGTTTCTCGCCCTGTCCAAAGATCACTTGGTAACCCTCATCGGCGCTGAAGACTTTGATGTAATAGCCCGGCAGCACGATTTGGAATTGATGGGGGCCCCCAACCCGCAAGGCCCTTCGGGAACGCGAGCCAAAGCGTGCAAGGCCTTGGCCAATCGGGTTTGACCTGGACGGCCTTGTTTCAAGGATGCGTAACCAATCTCCGGCGTCCGTCGACGCGGGGGTTGTTCGTCGACCCACGCTTGCATGGTGACGATAGCCCGAGCGCAGCAAAACTCGTCCCGATTGTGGATTTTGACGACAGACTGTTTCTTTTCGAGAAAGGTCTGGATGGGTACGTTTACCAGGGTGGCTTCCTTTCGACGACCGATGCCCCGTCCGGGATCCTTCACGGTAGTGATTTGTACTTTCAAACGATCGTCCGCTTTGAATTGTTCGTTGGAGTTTAATTTTTCCGCCATTTTTTGCAAGAGGAGGGTGACCCCCAAAAATGAAAACGATCCTTCATGTGCAGGCCCTTGAGCCGGTACTTGAAAGAGGAAGACCCTTCGTCGGAGATGTTGAACGATGTGCAGTGGTTGAAAGACAAGTACGTGCCTGACGAGTCTACCCCCACCTTTGACTATTGGATGCGTCGAGCTGTCAAGAACTTGGCCAGAGCCGCGGAAGAGCCACTCCGTGGCAAGTACAAATACGTGTCATACGGGATTGGATCGTTTTGAACATTGTTTTTCTTCATGTAAAAAAATCAAAATATTGTTTGGTTGATTAAAAACATTTTGTTGTCACGATCATTCACAGTGTGTTGTTGTTTGTTTGTTGACGATAAAAGTCCCCTCCCTCCCCCCTTTTTACCAGTGCCTTGGACACCCTTACCGGCGAACGACATGGCCCCGCGTGCCAAATCCCCCAAAAAGCGAGCCTCGGTCAGTTGGGGAGAGGTTTACGAATCCCCCGAGAAAAAAAGGCAGTTTGGGGGGCGTGCAACGATTTGCCCAGCAGACGGGATCGCCTCTGGCGTGGGCCAAACGCGCCTTGGAAGGGCTCTTGAGTTATACCCTGCACAAACCGCGTCGGAAACGGTTCCCCACCACCCCCGTGATCGTGTTTGCCCGCGACGAACAATGGGTGGCCGATTTGGTGGATGTGTCGGCCTTGAAGAAATGGAATAAGGGGTACCGCTTCATCTAGACCGTCATCGACGTCTTGTCCAAGTACGCGTGGGCGGTGCCTTTGAAGAACAAGACGGACAAAGCCGTGACGGAAGCCTTTGCTTCGATTCTGAGAGGCAGCAAAGGACGACAACCCTTGCGGTTGCAAAAAGACGAGGGGAAAGAATTTTACAACCGGACCCTCCAAACGTTTTTGAAAGAGCGAGGGATCGCGCTATTTTCCACGCGCGGAGATAGTAAAGCCGCCGTGGTGGAATCGCACGTTGAAGGAACGCATGTACCGCATGTTTACCGCCCTGAATACGCTCAGGTACGAGGATCGGTTGCCGCTGTTGGTCCGAGGGTACAACGCCACCCCGCATCGAAGTATTGGCCTGCCCCCGAACCAAGTGACCTGCGCCAACGAACGCACCGTGTGGGATCGCTGTACGAGAAATGGCTTCGACAGCGGAAACGCCCGACCCTCAAGGTGGGGGATCGCGTCCGTCTCAACAAGAAACATCGTCCTTTCCAAAAAGGGTATTTGCCCGGATGTACGGAAGAAGTGTTCATCGTTCAACGCGTCCGAGAAGGTCCCGTGCCCACCTACAAGATCCAAGAGTGGGACGGGACGCCCGTGGAAGGGACCTTTTACAAAGAAGACGTGCAAAAATTCGAGGTGCCGGATGATGCCGTGTTTCGAGTGGAAAAAGTGATTCGACGGCGAGGACGGAACGTGTTGGTGCGTTGGAAGGGGTGGCCCAGCAAATATGATAGTTGGATCCCCAAACGCCATATGACCTCGCTATAAAGAGCGGATTCTAACCCCCACACGGATCACAAAGTCGTTGGGACGAGTGGTTCTTGTTTGCGTTCACGCCATGAATCGCGTGGTACTCCTGAGCGATGTCTCCCCGGAATTTCCCAACAACACCCTCGATGCGTTCAAGGTACGATTGGCGGAACCGCTGGCGTTGGAAGGGGATTGGGAAGTGGGGTTGCTGTCCCTCTCCACCCCCGATAGCGGACGGACGTTGACGCACGTCGCGGGGCTCGAGAGAGCTCTCTTGTTTGTGCTGTCTTACACCCTGGTGGATACCTCGATCAACCGACCGTCAAACACTACATGATCAGCGGCACGCAATTGCAAGACGACCAATTCATCAAGGATGGGGTGGATCTGATGGCCTCCATGATTCCATGAAAATCTTCACTACGCCCTCCTGTTTTAAGAATCCGACCAGACCTTTTAACAATGATCCTCGCAGTTGTCATTCATTTGATTTCATTTCCGCAGTTCATATATGATTTATTTCATATATATCATTCACATTCACTCCTCTCACGGGAACATATGAACCTACAATTGACCTGCTCCCAACGTCAGTGGCTTCATAGCGCAGTTGGTAGAGCATCGCACCGGTATCGCGAGGTCACGGGTTCGAACCCCGTTGAAGTCCTGCGAGGATCATTCTTCATTTGGTTGTTGTTATTGTTATTGTAATTGTTATGGTTGTTGTTGTTAAAAAATAATAATTAAAAAACAAGTTGTTGAAAAAAAAAGTGTTTCCGCTGCATTTAATAAAAAAACAGACCCATTTCACCGCGAATGCTCTAATGGTCTAATGGTAAAGACGCTGCGTTGTGGCCGCAGCGACCCAGGTTCGAATCCTGGTCATTGCATCTCTTTTTCTTTTTTTTTTTATCATATAAAGAGCCATCCGTTTTAGGGAGGGAATCATTGTTTTTTCTGGACACCTCTCTTTATCATGCCGAAAGGGAATCGAACCAGACGACGACGCACCCGAGGGTTCACGGGTAAATCGTGACCCAATCCCTCCTTTTCGAAGGTGTTGAGAAAACGCGGGCAGATGGGCGAGGCCTTGCAACGCAAAAAACAGCAGACGGACCGGATCTTAACCGTGCTAGCCTCGGCGGCCAAACTGGGATACCAACAGGGAAAAATGAAATCCTACAAAAGGATGGGCGTGACGGGAGCCACCGGTCATTATCGTGGTCGACGCAAACCGTGGGAAGTGTGAAAACCCAACCATGATCACCAGACAAGATGCGCAAAAAGTGATTCAAAGCCTGAGAGATTTGAAATGGGGAGATATTCTGCAACATCCAGATGATGTCTTGTGGAATCGATGGGATTATCGTCATTATAGTCGATTGCGTGCACTGGCCGAATTAAAACGACTGGGATACCCTGGTGACCGCGCTTCGGTCTTGCGGGGAAACCCACATCAGGGAAAGCGTGGAAACCTCGATAAAACTACGCCCTGCTCGATGGTACCGTCACTACCTAGCACCATGATTCGTATGCCGAGTAGCGTCAAGGTCGACGGCCCCTCGGGATGCGGGAAAACCCAATTGCTGGACGACATCTTGACGGAACAACGCGCGTTTCAACGGACCCCGGCTCGGATCGTGTACTGTTACGGGGTGTGGCAACCCCGCTTTGCTCGCATGAAGAAGAAAGGCGTTCGATTTCATCAAGGCATCCCGACCCCCTCTCACTTGGGACAATGGTTCGAGGGTTGAGGGGGCGATATTCTGGTGTTGGACGATCTCATGGAAGAAGGAGGCAACGACAAGCGCGTGTTGGATTTATTCACCAAAGATTCCCATCATCGCAACGTCACGGTGTTCTATTTACGGCAAGATTTGTTTCCGCCCGGCAAATTTGCCAAGACCATCAGCCGAAACGCGCATTATGTCATCGCCTTCAAGAATCCGCTCGATCACACGGGCATGCGAAATTTGGCGTTGCAAGCGTTCCCGGACAAATGGCAGGGGGTGATGGACGTGTTCAACCTCTGCACGCAGAACCCCTTTGGCTATTTAATGTTGGATCTCCACCCGGCGTCCGACGATCGGTTTCGGTTGTGGACGAATCTGCCCGAACGAGAAGCGCCTCCGGTGGTCTTTGAAGAAACCACATGAGTCGTGAAAGTTCACCCTCCCCGCCAGTCATTCGCGATGCGAGGGAGAGCGACGACGCCCTCCTGGATCCGGAATACCTGGAAGAGATGGAACGGTTTTGGGCCACGCTGTCGCCGGCCGGGTTAGGCACGAGCCCCCAACCCGCCCCCACGGCGCGTCCGGCCGGGGTGGGCGTGTCGACCTCCTTTTCGTCCCCTCAAGACCTGAACCCGACCGATTTGTTGCAAGAATTGGGGTTGGCGGTGTCCCCCAACGTCGTGCCTCCACGTCCTCCTCCTCCTCGTTTCGGTCTCCGTCGCCGTCCCCGCCGCCCACCCCGTCTGGGACCATCCCCGGTACGAGAAGGAATTTAGTCATGCATCGGATCCTCAACGCCCCCATGACGACCGAGGAAGAAACGCGATTGCGGCAACAAACGCCTGAAACGAGGGGATCCCGGGAAAAATCGATTGGATCGATTGGCCAAGCAACACGACGTCGATTACGGTCGTGCCAAGACGTTGCAGGACAAGTGGAAAGCGGATGAAAAATGATCCGAGGGATTGCCAACCTGCCGGGAAAACACACCCTGACGGAGAAGATCGTGAAAAAATCATGCAAGTCAAGAAACGTTTAAAATTGTAAGAAAGGACACTTTATTGTAAAACAACGTTGCGTTCAAATAAAATCAACCACTTGTAAAACAAAAAGTGTTTGTGTCAGTTCACGCGTTATTGTCTTTCAAGGTCAAGACTTGGACGCCTTCGTTCACCAATTGTTCTTCGATGGAATGCAAGCGGGGATCCTTCTCGAAATACTCGGGGGTAACAAATTCACCCACGTGCTTGTCCATCTCAGCCTGTAAATTGTATTGGCCAATCTACAGAATCCCATGCTACAGTTGGGTTCCCAGTCATAACCGTGTCCCGTGTGCAGGCGTCATCTTTCTCCTCTTCGCACTCCCTGCACAAAATTTGGTCCAACAACCGATCGCAGCGCACTTGCCATTGGAGACACCGACGACGTTTCTCTTTCATGTCTTTCAAGCACTGCATTTTGTCCCTTTGCAAGGTCTCGACTCGGACACGGAGGGACGTGTTGTCGGTCTTCAAGGCCTCGACCCGACTCGGGATCACGCTCCAGGGTACCCCACTGAGTTGACACGGCACATCCGCCATGGCCGCTCGCAGGGACAGATTTTCTTTTTTCACTTCGTTCAATTCCTTGGTCAATAACACGTTCTTCACGGACAACGGATCCATCACGTAGCCCAACATCATGCCTGTCCTTCTTTTCTCTCTCTCTCGAGGTGATAAAATAGAACGAGGTGGGTGGCGAGGGAACCTGGGGTGAGTAAAGGGAAAAAAGACCCAAGCCCTCCATGGGTACCCTGTTCCTTCCCGGCATTCGTTGTCCTCCTTCCCAAGAGTATAGTAAGAGCAGGGGTTCCCACCGTTTCACTCTTCACTCAGTTGTTACGAGTGACAAAAAAATAACATGGCCTCCAACAAAGTCGTCACCCCCTCGGTGGTGGAAGTCATGCGCGCCAAGCTGAAACGTGCGATGGAGAAGAAGGAGAAGGAGACCCGTGCCGCCAAACGCGTGAAAGTGGAACCGGTGGGAGAGAAGAAGGATCCATCCCAGACTGCCTTCCTTCCCCATAGAGACTCTTATTGGGATTATCTACCCACCATCTACTCCCATCTACTCCCATCTACTCCCAGTCGACGATCATTTATTATGTGGGACCTCTCTTGCCTCTACTGCCGGCGACGTGTTTTTAATCTGTAACGCTGTTATTTTTTTTTAACCCCACAAACACAGATCACGGGACAGCTACGGGAATTGTACCTCTGCCCACGCTCGTTATGGTTAAACACCGAATACCATATGAACAATCCTTCAGTGTGCCAACATTGTAATCGTAGAGTCTTCAAGGGAAAAATTGATCGTTTGATTAAAAGAAGGAAACGCAGAGATCACTAATTTTCATTTTATTTCCCACTGTACAGTTGATTTTAGAAATACAATACATGCCGATTTGCGCCGTTTCTGTTTGGGGCGATCCCACTCCGTCATCTTATTGTCAACATTGACGACATTGACATTGACGACCGTTTTCTTCTCCGTTTCTTTTAGTTGATGCAAGAACTCGGGCAATCCGTCGTATGTCCGTGCACCGAATGGGTCACCATTCCCTGGTTGCATTATTGCCAACTTTTTCGACGCATTGAACTGTTTGGGCGACTCGATTTTCTTGTCGCCCATTCCATCGATTGGGAGGACGATCACGAGGACTTTATGGACAGACACGACGCCGTTTACAACGACGACCGTCTCGTTGCTTTTGCGGACAAACGTTTAAATTTACGTTTTTATCAACACGTTAATTATTTTTTTTAAAACAATCGTGAATACATTTTGTTGTTTTTTTCAGATCCTGGATCAATTGCTGTCTTTTCGCGTTTGCCCCTTGTACCTATGGTCTACCCGATCCCCCTTTCAACCTTATCCATGCTGCCATTGCGTGCGGGGACTGGGCCTGGGAACCATTGACGATTGGATGAAATACAAAAAGCAACAAAACCACTCAACGTGACTTTCCATTTCTCAGGTCATGACGCAATTGACATCGCTGGATTTTTGCAGTCACACCCTATGGTCCACCCGTTACAGGACAAAATGGCTCACCCCCAACTTTCGATTGATTTTCTGCCAACATTGTTTACGAAAGATAACGCGTGGTTCCATTGACAGTGGTTTCCTCCGTTTCAGGTCATGACACAACTGAAATCCCTGATCGTTTGTGGTTTCCGACAATGGACCACCTGCAGTGCCGATCCGTGGATTCTATGCAACCATTGCATTCGGTATTTTGCTTTCGGGCCCATTGACGACTGGCTCGAAAAGACCAAACGCCCCCCATCAGAGACTTGCCATTACGGCTTCAGTTGACTTCGACCCGACGAGGAAAACACCTGCCAGGGGCGTTCTCCCTTTAGGGGATAGAACCCATATCCCCGCTTGTAAACTAGTTTTTGTTTTTCGTTGTGTGACTATTAAAAGGCATTTTTTGTGTTATTTTCTGCTATTTTTTCCTGGCCGAGCGGGATCTGGGACCCACTCCAATGCCTGAGCCCGCGACCCAAAAAAGGTTATTTCCGGTCAGCGGTCTTTTCCTGAGCCCGTGATCCAAACCAGATCACTTCTGGTCAGCGGTCTCCTGCCTATGCCCACACACCCCAAGACGTCACCCTCCTTTTGAGAACCCATGATGTCATTGCACGTGTACAGATTTTCGTTGCTCGTCTCTGATTGGCTAACCGAAGTCACGTGTGCTAAATCGTGGCTCCTGATTGGCTGTGATGCAGGTTGAGCTGCTCATACTACTACTAATAATAATAATAATAATAGTAATAATATTTAATGAGGGAACCCAACTCTCCAAGGCGGTTTTCAGTGGGGCCCTCGCTAATTAATTAATTACCTTATTACATAAAACATTAAATAATTAAAGTTGTTACCTATTAAGTAATGATCCGTATAAGATGGAAAGAGCCAACGGCCAAGCACGATGGAATGTCAACTTTTTTCATTGTTATAACTAGTGATCTCATTGGCCTAGACTCAAAAGGGTTCAAGGTGCATTATTTTGTCAATTTTTTTTAAGGTTTCATGCAATCTAAGACCCAATCGCACAACATGCAAGTTTTAAAGAATATTGTATTTGGGAAACTTCATCAAAGAAGCAAAGCTATTAGCTATTGTCTTCTGCTATTCTGATTGGTTAAGCACGAACATTTCCTAAAATTTGTTTGACTCAAATGGATTTATTATTTATTATTTATTATTTATTATTTATTATTACTTGAAACCAAAGATATTCTATGTGGGAAATAGCCAATACCGCAGAACAATGAAGTTTGCCGTAGTTCTTATGTGGAGCATTACTTAAAGTTATAAACCAAAATGTTTCAAAGACGAGTGCGTCCGAAATAACAACGGAGCAACCTAAAACTGGGAAAGAAAAGTTGGCTCTGCCGAAATCGTGTTGAGTGTTTAAAGTCGCCGGAACCCCAAAGTTTGGGCTAGTATTTAGACTGGGTTTTCTCGCCAAACCGGATTTCAACAGCGCAAGCGTTATTTTTGTTGAGAAGCCGACGGTCAAAGCTGAGCCCACTGTATGGAAGCAAAATGGTTTCCAAGCTGGAGTTTCCGTGAACAACTTTGGAGAAACACTGCTTCGTGTAGTGGTCCTGTGCGAAAAAGTGACAAGTCTGAGTTGGCAAAAGTTAATTGCATTTTTTAAATCATCATCTCTTTAGCAAAAGTGCTCTTGCTGTGTATAAACATGATAGCGATTCAACTCGAACTGGGCTTGAAATTGTATCCAAGCAGCACCTGCACATGCTCAATAAATATTTGCACGATTTCTGCAGAGCCTTTCTTTTCTCGTATCGAGATAAAGAAGGCCAAGCTCGTAGAGTGACTTGTATCCTGATAATCCAAAGATTTTAAAAGATTCTAAATAAACTACTGACACGGCAGCCATATGAGGCATGTACTGTTTTGTTCACAAAACGGAAATAAATAAAGATACGTGGCAGGAGATGTTGATTGGATTGCAGAACTTGATTCGATTAGTTTTTAGATCAGATGACATATAGACCCTGAGCCAAAAGATTTAAAGGAGTATTGCCACGCCGATTTTGCTGTGTTTTGGTCAAAGTACACCAAATAGTTGACAAAGTGCCTTTATTCAAACATAAAATTGCTCTTAGAACACCAGAAAAATATCAAGTGATTTCTTCGAGGAAGAACAAACCATAATCATTTTTCCCTGTGATTTTTCTACGACATTTGGGAGGAACTTGAAAAAAATGTCAAATTTGTTCAAGTTGCAATCCATTTCCATCCTGGCCATCCGTAGCCAAAGATAGCTAATATTAATTTATGTTTTTTTTAACAAAAACTGGACCATTATTGTTAGGTTTCTATTGAAACAAATATGATTTTTGACCATTCAAAGTGATACTAAAAATAGGCGACATAGCTCCTGTAATATCAAGGAAGCCAGAGTGAGCCAGAGAATTTTACAAGCCTGCCATTTCGTGGTTATCTTCGTTCTTGTCTCGAACAGGAAATCAAATCGAAACAAGAACTCTACGAGTAGTGAAATCGCGCTTTAAGGGTCTTGTAAGTGCCCCAAAGGCACGAGAATTTATCCAATTGTTATGATTTGTTTTACAGTCGTTTTTCCGGTCACACAAGGTGATCCGTCACGCACGTTACTACGTCATTTGAAACCTTTATTCGGTCCTCGAAAAGAAAGATCGGAACTCTCCCCAAATCCGGCAATAATGTAAGTTCGTTTTACTAGCTTGATATGTTTCGTTTCGTCATTTTTCCTTTTTCTTCTGTTATAAATTGATTTTCAGTTTCACGATATTGACAATGGTTTTCCCGCCGTTTTTCACTTTTCACAGCCATATGTAAAAGCCTCCTATTACAACTTCCTGTTATGGTGGCTCCCTAGAGTTTTAACAGAAGCACCTCCACTATCATGAGTTACTAAATAAAGCCTATTTTTTTGTCTTGCAATTTTGGTTCACGAGTTTTACCAATAAGGATGCTGACGTATTAATGCTTAATTATCAGTTGTCACTGCTTTACCAAGGCAACAGAGCATCTAAATGATGGCAAATATTGTTCACAATTGATATTAAGTCTATAATGTTTCGAGTTTCCTTTGGTGAATGTTTTGTAAACCTTGCTATCTTGCTGAAGGGGTTAAGGCCAACGTTTTGGAAGGAAAAACTGAAAACAAAGGATCGTTTGGACTAGGCCTTGGCGGATTGTGCTCCTAAAAGTGGCATATTATGCTACTAGCAGTGCTCGAAATTTTGCCAAATTATGCCAAAATTATGCCAGAATTCCCAAATTATGCTCTTGATTTCCGAAACTATGCTCACAAAATGACGTAGATTCTGTACATATAGGCGCGCAATAACGACACCAAATTATGATGTTTTTCAAATAAACTGTTGGTGTAAATTTATTTGTGCTTTATGGCAGTTTGTCTCGACACAGCTGTCCAAATTAGCTGCTCGCATCTCTGAACCGTTTGTAAAATGCTTTCAACGACTTAACGATCACACTTGTATATACTGACTGAACCAAAAGAATATAGTACTCTCTTGATTTAAACTAACTCAAAACTAAATTTAATTTATTTCTAAATTTAATTTATTTCTGTAGAAAATACACCATATTTACTAAATTTTATGAATATATGCTCCAAAAAGGCAAAAAGTGCTAAAATTTGCTAATTATGCCGTGGCATACCCTGGGTGCCAGAGGTTTTTATTTTTTAGTGGAAACGGCGAGTTTGAGCGGCGAAGCCGCGACAACGAGGCGCAACGCGCCGAGAAAAAATAAAAACCTCTGGGCACTCGAGTACACAACCTCATTCCCATGCGATTTGTGGATCGGATATCTCTCACCAAACCGGTTTTAAACCTTGGTGACCAACGCGTGTCTGTTTGTTTACATTAAATCTGACAGCTGACATGTTTAAAACGCACGTGGCGCCGTTATGCGTAACAATATTCCGCGGTCGAGACAGAAATATTAAATCAAATCCACTCCAGTGGAAAAGATACATCGATGACATTTTTTCACTGTAGAGTGTTGAGAAAAGGAGATAGAACATTTTATTGTCCTTGCAAACAAACATTAATCTCAGACAAAGAAGTAAACTTTATGGATACAACCGTTTTCAAAGGCGAGAGATTTAACAAACAAAGAATCCTTGATATCCGCACGCAATTAATCCAGTACACCTATTTCTCTTCCTGTCACCTACCAGTGGTCAGCGAAATCGTTCAGCGAGAATACCTGCAGCTCCAAAGCACGCCACCGTGCTAGAGATAAAAATTTTCCTCGTTCAAGCAAAACTATAAAGGTCACACTCCACGATAACACGAATTAATAAGTCGTGTCTGGCCTGTCAACACCTGTTTTCAAGACATCCTTGCGCTGAATAAATTTCAACAGCGCTTCTTTCTGAACTGGCTTTAGTTCTCTGATATTTTGAAAATTTGGATACTAAAGAGTAATCCACAGCTTTTCTTAAAGATCGCAAAAAGCCGCAATCTCTATCTA
Organism: Cladopsammia gracilis; assembly: GCA_022457155.1. Classification (NCBI taxonomy): domain Eukaryota; kingdom Metazoa; phylum Cnidaria; class Anthozoa; order Scleractinia; family Dendrophylliidae; genus Cladopsammia; species Cladopsammia gracilis. Next base: position 236,075 of record JAJGOT010000794.1, read on the forward strand.
CGTCCGCCATTGTTGTTTGTGTGGCTTCACTTTGGGAAACCGGTTTTTCACGCGCCCGTGGCGAATTGTTTTGGTCCTGCCAATGGAAGTTGCTGTTGCATCATTAACTCCCGGTAGAGTCTGGAAACAAGTAGGAGTAACCAATCAGCGACCTAGTTCAGATTCTGAACTAGATCCTAGCATGGAAATGAGGTTGTATATTCGAGTGACCAGAGGTCCGTCTCGCGAGCCTCTTCTAACCGTTTATGCGGTTTATTTCACTCATGATATTCAGAGAACGGACCTCTGGATCCAGGGTGGCCGTGGCAGTGCTCGTTTAAAAAAAATTATGCTTTTTTGCTTCAATTGTGCCAAAAATTATGCTAGCACAATCCGCCAAGGCCTAGTTTGGACGGTTTCTCCGATGTCACGCAATTTTGTATATCATCAATTCAATTAACTGACATTGATATTTTATTCTAAAATGAATATGTAAAAGGTAGCGTTAGTATATTAAAATTGGCAAAGTTTTAGAAAAATTCACTGAAGAAAACGCAAGAAAATTAGCTTATTTTTGCTTTGATGACGTCATAAAATTTAAGAAATAAATAAAAAAACCCCTTCATTTTCGTGTGAGCACGTAACGTGCAAAATTACTAAAGTCTGTGTCATCAGCGCGCGGGCGACTATAAAACTATAAGGAACCACCTTAATTAAGAACATTTTCTACGCCTTCTGAAATCATAATTTGTGTTGGAAACAAAGGGTTGTGACACAATAAAATGGGAACGTCGTGCAGAATATAGATATATATATATTTTTTATTTTTTCCTGGCTGACAATGAAACAAACAAGAAACTCGACTTCGATACATTTTACATAAAACCTGTAACTTGACATGATGTTAGTTGTTTGTCCCGCTTTGTTTGTTTGTTTCTTGTTGTTCTTTTTATCTTAGATCGTATTGTATTTTTGAACAAATCAACCCAAACAGAAGCACAGATATTGTATTTATTATTTAAATATGTAACGCAGATTTAGTGGTCGCACTTTTTCTTTTAACCTAACCGTAATATTATGTTCAATATCTGTCTGTATTAAGCTCAATAATAATATGAACAAGAACTCTACGAGTTGCCAGTGTGAAACCGAGCTTTAAGCGTAGTGTACATAAGAAATTAAGAATTCGAAGAATAGCCAGCAGTGTAACTACTCCACGATCAAAGATTCGCAATGTAGAATCCATTGTGAGTTGTGACAGATTGAAACTGATCAATCAGTTCCATTAATTTAGCACACACAATAAATTACTTCCTTTTTGATGACCTTGAAGTTGCTTTGTCATGTGATGTGAGGACTCACAGTTGTCATTTTCATTATTTATTGTGACGATGAACAGAAAAAACTATCAATGCAAGTTGCTAAAAATTGTGCATTAAAACGATCAGGACAAAAAGAGTGGGATTTGAAAACATATGAAAGGAAAGACAGAACGGAAGCATTATATTATTTCAAGTGTTCTTTAAGTGTTTTGTATAGAAAGTTATACAATACTACGAGTTTTTGTTTGTTTGACATAATTGCTTTAATGCATGAGTGAATAACACGAGTACCCTTTCCTAGAGCGTTTGCTAACCATTTTGTCATCCTACAATCCCAGTGGTTGGCATTTCATATCCTTTGGATTTCAAATTCATAAAATGCAGCCTAATAAAACATACAAAATGAAACCATCTCTTGATCTATCGTTTCGCTGTGTCGCTAAAATTGAACAGATTTTCAAGACATAGAGCTACGATGTTCAGCTAATTCATTCAATCATTTTGATGCAAAAATAGATACAGGAAACTAGCATAAAATTATTTTTTTACTGCTGGATTGTCGAATAGGCTTATCAGTGGACGGACTTGAACTTTTAATGTAGTTATTCCTCATGATTTGTTCGCGGTCTTCCGAAATGTCACTTGAGATCAAGAAATACAGTCTAACCTCTCTCACCTTTGCTCAGTGAATCAACGAAACTGCCGCAACGCTATAAGTCATGGTAGACAACGGATAAGAGAATTCCCCGTGATGGCCTAAGCCGGAGAATTAAGAGAAAAATATAACGCCAAGAATTAAGATAGGCAACAGGGAAGTGAATTCCCTGTGATCGCCTATAAACCAGCAGAATTAAGAGCAAAGGCTGAACTGTCATGACGTGACAACATTTAGTTTACTCGTCACACTGAACACGCGAATAACCAAGTGCATTCAGCAACTTTCCAATGCCCCATGATACTGGTGCAGAAAAGGATGTTACTATTGTGTTCCCCAACCTATTTTTAGTAGCAGTAATCCGTAAACAGACAAAATACACTCTCTTTACGTAGGTTTTTTTGATAAACTCGCCAAAGACCTTTGTTCCACTCTTTTTACTCATGCACGTAGCGGTATGAGTTATAAAATGGCCTCCGTTTTTCTTATTTTTCTTCTTATTATTTTTCATTTTTTCTGGTGTCACGATTTTGCATGCAAATTTATCCACGCATATTTTAAATTGTGCACGTCCGGTTCATAGCTTTAACATTTACACTTTCTGTTTAGTGACTTCCGGCTACTCCCACTTCCGGTAAAACAGGGTTACTGAAGTGTCACGACAGCGTCTCCTACAACCCTACTTACATTACTAATGTTCACGTTAGGTATATATAAGACTTAGAAGAATCACCGGCTTCATTGTGGTGCAGCCTTCATTTACAAAACATTCAATAGTAAACAACGTGGTTTGCAGGAGCGATGACTGAATGAAAGAAGTAACTCTTCTCCATGTCGGACATCTTCTTATCATCTTTAAAAAACATCATAAAACTTTTTTACGCATGCGCATGAGTATAGGCTGCTTGGAGCCTCTTGTTAGTCTAAAAACTGTCTAAAAACATTTAAGACATTTTAGATTGCGTCAGTGCACAACAACTTCCCTTTCGAGCATAAAATAAGGTAGGGGAGGGAGTAGCTTAAGCAATTTTCTTTCAGCGTGAATGTTTTTCGTAACTAAATGCTGTGCATGAATTTTCTTTTACTAACTTACAGTATATTTTGTTTCTTTTGCCGTGCAGGAATGTTCATTTTTTTTTGGCAATTGCCCAACCACGGTCCCGCCCCAAAAATAAAATGCTCAACAGATATTCAACGACGACCGTACAAATGATGCTTATCTTCAAAATCTCGATCACCCCAAAACCAGATTTATATCCCCGGGCTTCTCTATGTTCAGCGATCAGCCCCGTTAAAAATAACTAAAAATACGTGTCCCGCAGAACCTCGCGAAGCTTGGGGGAGGGTGCAGTGCGACTCGGGATAGAGAGATGGAATTTCTGGTTTAACTGGAGACGTTGGGTTGCATGGCCACAGTGGCCTCGAAATTTGAAGTTGAGACGCTCTCGTTACCAGTCGCTAAAACTTGTACTCAGTCTCCTGTCTTCCTAAATAAGATAAATCAGGTAACTAGCACTGGCAGTATTGTGTTTTTGAGATGTGGGTGCAAAATTGGTCTGAAAGTGGATGTATAGTACTGTTGTGGACCTGGATCCAAGACAATATGCAGTGGAGTTATGTCGATTGATTGGGTGAGAGTTGCTTTATCAGGAATACAGCTGACTCCTGCTGTCTCAAAATTCCAAGTATGAAGCTTGTGAGTACTATTTCGCAAATTATCCTGTTTCCCTTAGATACTGCTGTAGTTTTTGTTCCATACACTGAATATCAAATAATTGCTAATCTTATTCACTTTTTACCTTGAATGGTTGAGATCGCAGGAGTTAACTGCTGCTGAAGGGTGAAGCTGTACAAAAAAATAACAACTCGATGATGTTACAGTTGCAGTAAAAATAATAATTTAATCTTACCCAAAACAACAATGAGACTAGTAATATAGAATTGCAGAACACAGAACATATCAACATACCACAATAGTTATTACATGTAGCATTGTCATAGATTGCTTTCCAATCACGTGTCATTGTTTTATTTTCGATTGAAAGTAGCGCGAGATTCTCCCAACAGTAACAATACTATATTTAGAATACAGTACAGGTCATGAGAATTATGAAATTGATCACAAAACATGAATATTTAAGATGTTGCGATGTATGGAGACCAGGAAGGAGAATTTGTAAGTTAGTCCCCCTCCATTTTCCAACCACTCATTGTCAGCAAGAGGCTCGTCCAGGTAAGAACTTTCTGAGTCAATACCATTCTCGTCCCCAGAGCGGCTTGGCTGTCTTAACCGTCGGAGCCTGAGCACGACGGCCACGTGGCTCTCCGATTTTGTAACCCGCCACCAAGTGAAATTTCACTTTTTTAGACGGCTAAAACGCGAAGAAAAATCGATATCGAATTTTCTTTTCGATTTTCTTATCAGAACATCATATAGATCCGATCAAGCAAATAAAGTAATCACTGTCATATGCACTTTAAATAGGAACTAAATATGTTTGAGTTGGCTTAAAACTACATAAAGGTTTGTTTTCCTTTAGCTAAGTTTTTAACCCGTGAATACGCGCAAGCGTAATGAGAGGGTTATCGGTAACGGCGGCTGATTCACTTGCATTCTCGCTCGCTCGCTCGATGTAAACTTTTTCCGCATATCGTCGTTAAAATAACATAATTTGACTTCGATAACTAGTCAAATCGTAGGTGGCACAGTGTGTAATCGATCAGACAGTAGAATCGAAGGACGTGAGTTCGATCCTCGTCAGCACGGATTTTTTTCTTTTTTTCTCTTTGTTTTTTCGAACTGAAAATTACTGGGTTTTTTTTGTTTGTTTGTGTTCGACAAAAGTTGTCACATTTAATTTCCAAAAAAACAAACCCAAATATTGCGTTACCACTAACTCGTTTCATCACTGAGCTGTAAACTAAAATAAAAGGCTCCCAAGAGCTAACCCGTGAATCCGAAAAGCTGACACGTAATATTGTTGTAAGCTTATGTTTTCACACTGACACGGTTCCATATTTTTTTTTTTAAATTAAACGTAAGGATTTTTGACGATCGCAAAAAATAAAGGAATTTGCGTTATTTTTATCGAATCAAGTAGTTTGCTGAAGCCATAATTGTTGCTAAAGATGGAAAGATATTAGTGTATAGAACTAAAAGTGTATAGAATTTGCATCGTCGATCACTTGAACCTTTTACCGCGAGCTAACGCGTAACGCAATATTACGGTATACATATGTTTTTATAAACACGGTTCGATGATTTTTTTTTAATGAACGACTGCAACGCTAAGAAAAAACAGTACATCACTTTCATAATAACGTGTTCGAAAAAACAAAAAAAGATGGCGTCACAATCAGGAATCGAACCAACATCGTCCCGGCTGGAAGAGAAATGGTTACACAACTGAGCTACATCGGACTACGTCCTTGTAATTGTTAAATTTTATTATTTTAAGGTAGATACAGATCAAAGCGCGTGTCTCGATTAGAATTTTACTGGCGATTTTAATGCGATTTTAATGTTGCATTAAGTTTCCAAATGCGAAGCATCTTTTAGCTTATTATTCTCACTGAATAATTTATTAGCGCATCATGAAACGACCTTCTAAATTACCCCGTGGCCTCAGGGATTGCATTAATGCATTGCTGGCTCCTCTTATTTATAAGCTAGACCGCGTGGCGTCATTTCACTCTGTCACAGCCAGGTTTCACAGCGCCGTCCGCAGAAGCTAGGGACGAAATTCTCTCTTCTGTTTGCCGTCAACCAACACCAGCCTGTTTCACTGCTTTCCTTATGACGGAACCCGTTGGCGACCTTCCACCTTTGCCAGAACCTCCTGTCCCGGAACCCGAACCAGCAGTGGCCGAACCAGCAGTGACCGAACCAGCAGTGCCGGCACCGGAGCCTGAACAACCCGTGGCGGAACCAAACCAGGTACTTTCTGTCTTTCCGCCCTGCGGTATATTTTGTTCGCTCGTACGTTATCTGTGTAGTCGTAGCTCACCGTTTTGTATTTTTCTCGGCCCTTGCGGCGGCTTGTTACACTCGGTCTCTTCAGCGAGTATTTTTCTTTACGTTCCGCATGTCCCTTGGGCATACTCGTTTTTCACGTTTCCAAGCCTTGTTTGCGTTATTTGCTAGCTTCGTATTTTCCCTCCGTTTGGAACTTTCGTGTCCGCTAGGTTACTGTTAGCCCGGTTATAAATTTTTGTTTTTCATTTGCTGTCCGGGGCCGCTCGGCTCCTAGCCGATAGCAGTAAATATGTAAGTCGTTTTTATTTCATTTGTCGTGCGTGTGTTCATGCATGTTTGTGGCCCCGCAGCCGGTTGTTATAGCAAATATCTCTATACGATCCGGGACCGTTCTTTGGCTCCGGTAGCCAGTTGTTGTGTGATATCTTGGTGCGGACCGGGACCGTATTTGGCTCCGGGAGCCAGTTGTAAAGTTACATATTTGTATACGGTCCGAGACCGTGTTTGGCTCCGGGAGCCCATTATGTTTTATTTGTATACGGTCCGGGTCCGCGTTTGGCTCCGGGAGCCAGTTTTAATGTTATTTGTATACGGTCCGGGACCGTGTTTCGGCTCCGGGAGCCCATTATGTTTTATTTGTATACGGTCCGGGTCCGCGTTTGGCTCCGGGAGCCAGTTTTAATGTTATTTGTATACGGTCCGGGACCGTGTTTCGGCTCCGGGAGCCAGTTGTAAAATTATATTTGTATACGGTCCGGGACCGTGTTTGGCTCCGGGAGCCAGTGGTAAGCTACATATTTGTATACGGTCCGGAACCGTTTGGCTCCGGGAGCCAATTGTTGCATTTGTATACGGTCCGGGACCGTGTTTGGCTCCGGGAGCCAGTTTTAATGTTATATTTGTATACGGTCCGGAACCGTGTTTTGGTTCCGGGAATCAGTTGTAACGTTATATTTGTTTACGGTCCGGGACCGTTTGGCTCCGGGAGGCAGTTATAGCATTTGTATACGATCCGGGACCATGTTCGGCTCCGGGAGCCAGTTGTGGCATCTGTATTCGGTCCAGGACCGTGTTTTGGCCCCGGGAGCCGGTTGTAATGTTATATTTGTATACGGTCCGGGACCGTTTTTGGCTCCGGGAGCCAGTTGTAGCATTTGTATGCGGTCTGGGACCGTTTTTGGCTCAAGGAGCCAGTTGTAATGTTGCATAGTTGTATACGGTCCGGGACCGTTTTGTGGCTCCGGGAGCCTGGTTGCGAAGGTAATATTTCTTTTCCGGGGAGCCGGAGTCATGTTTTGTTCATAGTCCAGGATTGTTGTTGGTTCGGGAACCTGCGTTCGCTCAAGATCGGTTAGACCCACTGTTTATAGTTCGCGCGAACGGTGGTTTATGTTTAAGGGAACAACTTTGTATGCAATTCGCGTTTGCCCGGCTCTCAGGTTTACCCTAGTGTTTCTTTTCCCCTCCATTTGTAGGCGGATGTTCGTCTGAAGCTCGTTGAAGATAAGCTTAGGGCTCTTGAGGAGAAGCAGGGCTCAAACGCCGTATCGGCTGCCCTTGCTTCCGTTCAGAACGCCCTCCTAAAACCAGGGACGGTCTACGACCAATGGGAAACAACCGTACACGTAGAAACCCTTGTTCGGGCTGCAAGGTCATCCGCCCACGAGAAAGCGGGTTACTATGCTGCGATCTTAGATGAGTTGAAAGGGAGATCAGGTTCTCTCTCCCAGTCTGCCCACCAGAGATTGCTTTTGGGCCTTCTAGGTGATCCCGTCCGAGCGAAAGTGGCGAAGGAATTCTCAGCTCTCCTCAAGACAATACAGCGCGAGGTACCTGGGTACTATACATATGGTCGCTCAAATTCCCGCCAGCTGAGGCGCCAACGCCCTTACGTCCAAAGTCCAGCCAATTCAATCACCTGTTTCAGATGCGGCTTGCCTGGACATATGGCCAGGGCTTGCAATCGTGGGCGTGGCCGCGGATATCCTAGGTTTTAAGAAGTGGCGCCATAGTGTGTAGAACGCGTTTTTGTGCGTTATTATATTTTGGGATTTTTGCTCGCGATCCCTTAGAGGTGTTTCCCTTTTTGTAATTTACTGTACTTGATCGTAATAAATCAACATGTGCGTTGCATTACTCGTGTCCCTGTACTCTCTTTTTTTTTCTTCTCCCTTCCTTATTCCCTCGTTGACTCTGGGGGTATTTCTTAGTGCCTAATTCTGGTCTCTGATCAGAGCTGGGGTCAGCGAGGGATAAGCCCTCCCCCCTTTTTGCTTTTCAATTCATTTTCCGTTCTCCGTTTTTCAGGGTTTTGAAGTTGCATTACAAGGCACCCCACTCCGGAACTTATCCTTCGTTGGCCCCGCCGTTCCACCGCAGCTTGTGGCCAATGATCCTTCACTCGCAGGCATGGCGCAGTTGCGTTTTCGACACCCGGATTGTTTCGAGGCAGGCAGTTTGTATAACCATGTGGATTTCTGGGAGGATCTTATTTCAACTACTGGTTACTCATGCCCTCAAGTTAGTTTGCTTCAGATAATCCAGGATGGGGCGAAGGTGGATGATAGCTTTCGACATTTCAAGGGCAACTTTAAAGGGAAACATTATGATTCCGCCCTTCCACCAGTTTCCAGTTTTCCGAACTCGCCGTGCTGTGGTCGGTTTACCGATTTCATTGACACTACAGTTTTGGATTGGGTTTCTCAGGGGGTTATCAAAGTTCACGGCCTAGTCGGCTCATGCTCTCCTCCGCACTTAGTCCTTCCTTTAACAGTCGAGCCTACCAAGCCGCGCCTTTGTCACGACGAGCGCTTCCTAAACTTATGGATTCTTGACCTCCCTTTTAAGTTGGATCACCTCTCAGATCTGCCTCGTTATGTCCTACCAGGGCATTTCCAAACAACTTTCGATGATAAATGCGAATATCAGCACCTTAAGATTCACCCAGATTCCCAGGAATTTTTCAGTTTTTCCTGGAGGAGCCATTATTTTTCTTTCTGTACCTTACCTTTTGGGTGGAAGGCAAGCGCGTTCTTATACCATAATTTTGGCCTCGTAGTTACCTCTGCTGCCCGTTCTTTAGGTGTACCTGTATCACAGTATATTGATGATTGACGCGTAGGCCAGTTATTCTCCTCCGGCACGGCAACTTACCAGCCATGCCGTCAGCTCGCATTGGCAGCGGCCTTTATCCTGTTATCGCTTCTTATTTCTGCGGGATATTTTATTAACCTCGACAAGAGTTCCCCACAGCCATCCACATCCGTTAGATTCCTGGGTTTTATCTCCGATTCCATTCTACAGGCCTTTCTGATCCCACTCGATAAGAAGGAAAAATTCAAAACGTTGCGTGAGGAACTCTTGGATTCTTCTTCGGCGCCCGTTAAAAGCATACAACGCTTCGCGGGAAAAGCTTTGTCGTTTAGCCTTGCGATTCCGGCATGTAAGCTTTATCTACGAGAGATGTTCAAGGCTATCTCTGTTGTCGCTAGAAATTCCAAACTTTATGTTCCAATTCGGGGACCTTTGCGACAGGAGCTTCAAGAATGGGCTTTTCTCGACAACTGGTCCGGCCACTTGCCTTGGCGATCAGAGCACCATCTTTCTGTTACTTTGTTCACCGACGCCTCGCAGAAGGCCTGGGGAGCTGTTTTGGTAAAGGATGGCGCAAGCCAAGAAATCCGCGATTATTGGATGGGTCAAGAATCTGATATCAATGTCCTCGAAGCCAGAGCACTTTCCAATGCCTTGAGCTCCTTTTTTCCTTCAATTAGAAACGCAAGAATCGATGTATGGACCGATAACGTTACTCTCTAGGCGGCTTGGGAAAATGGAGTCTGCAGGAATCCACTGGTTAATCATGAGCTGAAAAGGGTAGAAGAAATGTCTCGCTCTGGAAACTTTGCCCTTCGCTTAAAGTATGTTTCATCGTCCGAAAATGTAGCTGACGCGCCCTCCCGTGCTATGTCTGATATTGACTGTTCTCTATCTATGGCTGCGTGGAACCGAGTTCAATCACGATTCGGCACGCACACTTTTGACTTAATGTCGTTGGACAGCAACTGTCAAAGAGGCAGAGATGGAAGCGTCTTACCTCACTACTCGCCCTGGCCGACTCCGAACTCTTCAGGGATAAATGTATTTGCACAACCGATACCGATGCGGTATAACACATTTTCCCCCTTTCATTATTGTGGGGCCGTTATTGCGATACTTCTTGGATCAATGCCAGAGTTTCTCCTTTACCATTGTTGTCCCTCGTTTACACCCGTGTCCCTTTTGGTGGGCTATTCTCCAAGCTTTGGCAGTCGATTCTCTCCTCCTCGGTAGAAAGTGCGATCCGTCGGTATTGCAGTTCCCATCCCGCTCCTCCGCGGAATTCGTCGCTAAGCCTCTACCATGGGATCTATGGGCTTTTCGCTGCATCTGCCCTGGTTAAACTGTTCCTGTCCTTGTATTTATAGGTCGAGCGCCCGTGGAAACCTGCCCGCAGGTGCCTTGCTTGTTCCTACCCGAACGACAGTGACGCTAACTTTTAACAGGCCTGTGGGAATCGCACCTCACGCGAAGTAGCGAAAGGAACCCGGCCCGATGTAGACATGGCATCAATTAACAAACGTTTTACAGATTTTAGCAATGATAAGTCTTTTTGGAAGCTTGTAAACTTATTGAATGGCTTTGTCTATCTTGGAATTCTACGATGCGACGGTTCATATTAGCGATCGTAGATAGAGTTGTTGTAAATATTTCGATGTCGATAATATCATTAATTCTAAGTTTCAGGTTTCTGCCAGATCGTTGGCTTCATTTGGCGGAAAGATTATTTCTGCGTGTGCAGTTGTTGGCATAAACAGCAGAATTATGTCTAGGCATTGTTCCATGTCGGTTCAGTCGCTGCCCAAGATCGGGATTCAATGTTTATTTTAGAAGAGTATTCTCTAAAAGATATTAACTGTTGGAACCAAAAATTTTGGCTATGCTAATGTTATATACTGTTTTAGTGATAAAACTCCAAATCGTTTGGTTTACTCTGATGCTGGTGCGTCCGGGTTCGGGGCGCACATGAGCTTAAATGAGGAATATATTCACCACGGTATGTGGGAGTATGGCGAAAATTATAGAAGTTCCACATGGAAGGAACTTTATGCTTTAGAATCCGCGCTGAGCTAATTTTTACACTCTATTGAGTGGTTCTTGTCTTAAATGGTTCACTGACATCCAATCCGCCGCAAGAATTGTTGAAGTCGGCAGTATAAAATGGGTTTACATTGTATTGCTTTCAGATTTTGCTGATTTGCATTACACATAAAATCCATCTAGGGAAACAATGGATCCCTCGTACCGAAACAGAAAGAGCTGATTTTATTAGCCGCTTCATTGATACAGATGACTGGCAGATTTCTAACACACTTTTTGATCACCTGGACAGTTTGTGGGTGCCCCATAATATTGATTACTTTGCTAATTATTATAATTTCAGAATTCCATGGTATGTTGTAGGTTTTGGAATCCGGGTTGCTCTGGTGTAGATTTTACTTTTGTTGTTCATAGGCTTCAAGGCGAAAATTGTCTGGTGCTGCCCCTAGTGTATTTAGTGCCTAGGGTTCTTCATTATTTATATTCGCAGTTGGCCGTTGCAACTGTTGTCTCTTTTAGGTCTTTGCTTTGCAGAAATTATAGTGGATTTGTTGTTGATTATAGACTATTCATAAGAAATAAAATTTTGGAACAGGGGAAAAATTGAAATTCTCTGTTGGGTTTCCCAAATTCTTTTCTAGAAATTATGGCCGAACGGTCTTATTTTCATTAGTTTGTAATATTTATTTAATCAATATTTCACCATATACTAAAGATCACAATTTCGCTCAATGTCACCGGCTAATCCTATATTGTTACGCCACCAGTGTTTGTAAGGCACCGGCTGAGCCGATTTATATGCATTGTGCAGGTTGAAAGGTATGAGTGGCACTGGCCTTAAACAATAGTCATTGGGCACTGGCCTATATACTAATTGAATGTTTATACTCATTGGGCACTGGCCTATTTGTATATGAATAGCGCTGGCCTGTACGTCTTTGTATGATTGCCAAAGAATTGTGGTTACAAATGGCACTGGCCGCTACGTTCGTACGTAGCTGTCTACATGTACGTTAGGCATACGAGAGGAGTTTGTTTTCATAAGTAAAGTTGTCCTACCATCTATACACTATGTTTACTTAGTTATTGCTGCATACTAACTGTCGTATTATTTTCTTTTCCGCGCTCACAGATCCTACTAAGAGGTCCTTCCTGAAGATTTTTACCGGAGAACAGAATTTCGAAATTAAGAAGTTTTTCGACTGGTGCCTCGCTTAACAAGTTTCTCTTCAGACACCGTTCCCCCCCCCCACCACTATGTTGGATGTCTATTTGCCATTCTATTCGGAGCGGGCAAAATCTAGTTCATCCGTCACTTTAGCCTATTCTGCATTATAGTGGATACATAAATTTGTACCTGATTCTAATCCCCTGGATAATACTGAAACGATTAAGATCTAAACCAGTAACAAAGAAATGCTCTGTTTCTTCAGACATTATCATAAGGATACCAGATAAATATATTATCTGTCTGTATCTAATTTAAGGGATCTAGGATTGCTGCTATTTGTGAGAGATTTTTTTCAGGTGTTTTCCGATATAATGAAATTTGTACATTCTCCATATGCATTTTAGTTTCGAGGATTACCTATCAATTCCGATTTCTCATAGTAAAACCGACGTGTACAGGGAAGGAAATCTTGTCAAAATTAATAAGTTAAATGATAAGTATTTCCCGATAAGTGTTTCAATGAAATACATAAAAGCAGCTTATATTAATTTCCGTTCTGATTTGCCGTTATTTAGACCTCTTATCATAAACGATAAGGTATTTATAGTCTCAGAAAAGGCAAATTATCCTATTCAAGATGTTGAGAAATACAGTTCGCTTAAGAGTTAGGATATCACACTGAAATGCATAGTCTAAGAGCTGGGGACATTACCTCAGTTGTTTGTAATACTAACAATTCAATTTCCAAACGATTGTTGCAGCTGCATGGCCGTTGGAAAACAAATACTGCAAAAGACATGTACGAACAAGAAGACGTTTGTGAAAGATAACAGATGCCTATCTTTGATTTGTGCCCATTTGTAAATCGACCATTAGCATTCTTGTGTTAAAATAAACTCGATTCTGCTTGTGAGAATCCAACCATCATAATTCTTGTTGCTGTTTATGTCTGTTTTACAGATTGTTTAAGGCGAAAGTAATTTACGTTCGTTTGAACGTAGTGAATTAGAACGTAACTCTGATTTTGGGCGCTTACAGGCAGACCAGATTTTTCGTCTTAGGGACAGGTAGGGGTTTCTTCTAAACTTTACATCTAGTAAAACAAATCGCGTTGTACGCCACGTTCCTTTGCTTTGTTACGTATTCCAAATGTGCTTGTCTGCCCAGTCTTTTGGTTAAATTATTACATTGCGGCGTGTGAAGCTCTGGGTGTCCCTCTCCTCGGCGAGTATCTTCAGATCTTCCGAACGTAAAAAAAGGCAGTGTCTCATCGCCCTTTGGGAGGTTCGGCCATATCCGCACGACTCCATAAGTACCTTAAAGCCGCAGGTATCGACGACGGGGAGACCCCTCACAGCTTCCGTGTAGGAATATCCTACACTCTTAAGGGATTAGGTTAAACCCCAGATCAAATTGCCCAGTATGTGGGTTGGCGGAGCACAGAAATGGCACTGTATTACACTCGCCACTCTAGCGCCTCTGTTTCTTTAGATTTGCTAGAACGAGTTACTCGTAGAATTGCTTCAGCTGGCCCTCACGCTCCCCCGAATCTCTCTGATCAAGGGAATTTGCAAAAGATTTGCAATTAAACTATACCTTTTCTTGTCGTAGGGCGATTATGTGCTCTAATATTCCACTGTCTTACCTTTACATTTGTTAGTGTTTTGTTAGCTATTCTCACTGCATAATTAATTAGCGCGTCATGAAACGACCTTCTAAATTATCCCGTGGCCCCAGGGATTGCATTAATGCATTGCGGGCTCCTCGTATTCATAAGCTAGACCGCGTGGCGTCATTTCACTCTGTCACAGCCGGGTTTCACAGCGCCGTCCGCAGAAGCTAAGGGGCAAAATTCTACTCACCCACCTCCCCTGGTGTTGGTTGACAGCCTCCGCTTCTATCCTCGCTGTCTACCTCTTACCACAACAACCCGCGAATCTCTCTCCCATAACTTAGTTCCATGATGTGGTAAGTAATAGGCAGTGAGGATATAGTACTGTTGTTTATATTCTTTTACAACAAATTTGTTATTGTTATCGCTGGATTCCGGTTGCTTTTGTTACGAAACGCATTCGCAACAAAGCATTACGTCACAAGTTTACAGCTGATGGAAGGAGCGAGTGAGCGAGTGCTCATTTGCATGTCTGTCTTCTTTATCGATAACCCGTTCATTACGCATGCGCGTATTCACGGGTTAAAAATGACGTAATGCTTTGTTACGAATGCGTTTCGTAACTGAGAACAACGTAAATCCAGTGATAACAATAACTAATTTGCTGTAAACGAATATAAATATCAATAATCTTAAGGATCTTTCGCATTTGGGAGTCTTTAAAATCGATCTAAAAGGATTTTCCAACCGAGGCACGCGTTTTGATACGTATCTACCAAGTATCTACCTTACATGCAAGAGGGTGGAAAAGGGATTTTTCGTGATCCGTGAAAGACCTTTTTTTCCCCGTGAATTGTGAAATGGCTATTTTTTTCCTCGTGAAACGTGCATGATTTGGTTACATACCCGTAAACCGTGAATCGACCTTTTTTCATGAGCACTACAAAACGACTGTTGTTTTTTTCCTCGTGAAATGCTACTGTAAACCGTGATTCTTTCTTCATCCCAAAAAATTATCCAGTAAGCGTTTAACTACGCCGGTGGTAAATTGCATGACGAATGCATGACCGTGACTGATCGTCATTCTGGACCCCAGGTCACTCTACAAGGTTCTTAAATTTTACACAACATCAGCAAAACAAATAACTCAGCTTTCTTCTTACATCAGGAAGAACGAGGAGTGGACGTCGGTGAAGACAACAAACAAAGCTGTACTTTGGATGTAATTTAATTAGCAAAAAGTAAGGAATGCTTTTTTTTCCCTGAAATGGCCATTTTATTCTCCGTGAAACATGAAATGACAATTTTATTTTTCGTGAAACGTGATCCAGACCCCCCCCCCCCCCCCTTTACCACCCTCTTACAATAACAAAATTTAGTCTTGTCGTAGTATGTGTTCCGCGATGTTCTTGTTTGGTCAGTCGGAGGCCCGAGTTCAAGTCTCGCTCAAGGCTTTTTTTCCTTTTCTTTTTTTCTTCGGACTGGACATTATGAAAGCGATGTACTTTTTGTGTGTGTGTGTTTCTTTAGGAGGGG
>JAJGOT010000172.1:5000-7500 GCA_022457155.1 Cladopsammia gracilis
ATGTAGTTGTAGCGGAGTTCCCAATAGGCCATTTGCATGATGACGTCATTTGACTACTACTACCAGAATCCTTCAGTTTTTTGTTTTGTAGTGCAAATTAGGGCTATTGTTATTTAAACCCCACTGGGATTACAAAATTTAAATAAGAAAGGAAAAACGAAATGAATTCTGGTAGTAGTAGCCAAATGACGTCATCGTGCAAATGGCCTATTGTGGCCGACTCTCAAAAATAGCGGCAACCATTTGAACAATTTTTTTGTACACTAAACTTTTCATTCCATTTGCTATAAAAAAAAATTAAATTTAGACTTTATTTCCAATAATTTAAAAGGACATTGTCCCGGCTGATGTATCGTGTTTCATGATTATGGCCAGGAGCTTGTTTTATTGTATTGAAATGGGAAGAGAAAATCGCCAGAAGTGTTGACAGCAAAGACATATTAACTAAAAAGACAAAATAACGGCGAAAATAAATGTTAAAATAAATTGACTTCTGATGTTCGTAATGGATTGAAATTTGGCAAGATGAGTAAGAAAGTCTAATCAAAAATTTGATCATAGGGGCACTTTATGAGGAAAATCGGGGGCTTATTTAATATACAGTTTTTTAAACTAATTAACACATTTCCACAGAGGTTTTAACGAAAAACTGCTTCACTGATGATTAATTTGGAATTTCGGTATGGAGTAATGTGGAAATTTGTCTGAGATTATTGTTCTCAAAATAGCCTTATGTTTGACAGGTCACGCCAAGATATAATAAAAATTAAAAGAGTAAATTTAGTTAGTAATTTCACTTTATTGTACGAGTATTGTGTATTCCAAATTCTCAGCGTATCGGAATTATACCGAGTATAGAAGACTCTCCCATGGTGTCATGCTGAAGATTTCACATAAACCTTCATGCATGAATACATGTCAAAGCAGAAGCGTCCGGTATCTTTTCTCAGAAAACCTAAATTGTCCGTTAACTATTAATTTTTTCCACTCAAATGGTTTAATACCTTATTCTCCTCAGTCACGTCTTAAAAAGATTTCACTGAATGCAAAAGATAAAAGATAACTCCAGACACTAACGTTAATAAAGACAATAAGAGCATTCTCTTTTATTACTCGTGCCGGTATGGTAACGAGTTAGGATTGCCCTCCGTTTTTCTCCTTGTTTTTCTCCTTGTTTTTCTCCGTGTTTTTGTATCTACTTTTGTGCATTGCGTTAGATCTCGGTACGAGAATACGCACGCATTTGCCCTGCGAGAAATTTTGAGACCACGGTACTTGGGATTCGGTGTAATCGGCGTCGTTTTGCAGCAAAGGCGAATTTTACACTAACTGTGCGAATTCTCGCGCGCTGATTGGCTAATTTTTAGCGGAGCACTTGCCAGGCCGAAGGCCTGGCTGCGCAGCTCCATACTCATAGAACCATGCCCGTCATTTTTCATGGTCATGGCTAGCGGAATGTTTCGCTGGCGCGCGTGTGCCCGACCTCCGCCGCCGCCGTCGCGCAGGACTAGCTTTCCTTCGCGCAGGACTAGCTCGCGGGCGCGTATGACGTCGCAAAACATGCGCGTACGACGTCATGTTGAAACCAAAGCGAGGCTTTGTTTTTCGCGCGGTTACACGGCCGAATGTCACGTCAGCTAGAAAAACACTTTGATGTTTTGCTGTGAATTTACTAAGCGGAGAAAACCGTTGAAATTAAAGGCGTTATTTCCCTTAATATTTCGCGGTTTGCTACTCAAGACAAGGATACTAATTAAGGGATACTCAGAAGTCGCTTTAGTGGAAAAAGACGAGCTTTCAGGGATGAAATCTTGCTTCGAGGAACTTCATGTATTACGTTTTTATCAATGCGGGAGATATTTGTTTTCTACGGATTTCAGAACCAAGCATGCGAGGGACTTAAAGGTAAAACAGATTAAGTTTTCGATGAGAATTTATGTTGATATCAATCTGTGAGTGACTTTTTATTGGTGTTATTGTTAGTTTTGGAGAATTGATTTTAAAACGTGCTTAAATTCAGTTGTATCGATCTCTTGAATTTCATCGAAGAAAGCTTGAACTCGATGAGCTATAATTAAGCTTAAATGGTACGCGTTTTGCTTTTAAACGTAAACTAATGGAGATTTGAATAAATTTTTTCGAAATAAGATTGTGTTGTCCATTTTTATGTGTTTGTTCATTCATTAGATAGTTTGAAAAGCGATTTTATGTAAACAAAACAAGACTTTGATTTTATAGTACAGTTCTATCTTCACTCGTATCGCCTTATGCAAATATGTTTGTGTATTTTTGCAATTTTTGATTTTCAAATCAGTTTCTCGGGCAATTTTTGACAAACAAAAACTGTATTTTATTCGGAAACTAGTGGTACTAGTTATTCTAGACAGAGAAAAGTTGTTTTTGTGAACTTTTGTACGGTCTATAAAAATGTACTGTGCAGACAGTCGCGTAATACTGTTTTTGAGAATTGCTAAAATTGAAAATAGCCCGTTCGTCAATC